>JBAKBP010004618.1:0-127500 GCA_037953745.1 Lithodes maja
TCGCCTTGTACAACACGCAGTAGGACGCGTGGGGCATATTATTATTTTCCTCCGCCATAAGATGGAGGCCCCCTTTTCCCCAGGGCCAGTGCTACTCAACCTACTGAGCCTTCGCCCTCGTACACCTCCACTACGCGGCCCAACTTCCAGTTCAATCTAAGATTTTCATCATGGATGAATACTACATCGCCTACAGAGGGTGCTGATAGTTGACCAGCCATCTTATATGTCCTCTCACGCAGTGCTAATAAGTAGTCATTCACCCATTTCTTTTTAAAATCACCGATATCCCTAGAAATATACTGGTACTGTCGTGACACCGCAGCTTCGGTGAACATTGAAGGGTCCTCTATCTCTGCCTGAGACACAAAATCAGTAGGAAATGCAGTCAACGGCTTACCGTAGAGCAAATGCGCTGGTGTTAGTGGCAGTGGTTCATGCAGGTCGGTATATACATAGGTGAGAGGACAGTCATTAACAACCGCCTCGACTTAAATGAGCACAGTTACTAGTTCGCTCCTCTTTAACAAGGCTCGTCAACAACTGCCCGCAAGCCTGACTTCACGATGCCTACACACCGTTCCCACATTCCACCAAACTACGGCGCTTTGACTAGTATAAATTTCCACTCGCACTTCCGCTCTCCCAAGTAAGCAACAACTGTTGGATCGTCGCTAATATCTTTCAAGTACATGCAAGCTTGACGAAAAGTGGGATCATTGTCGCTAAGAATCAAATGAGGGAAGGAACGACGTGCACAAAATCTCCTGAATGCCAGCATAAACTTTCTCACAAGACATATATTTTCACAGAGTTCTAAATGTATCACATGAGAAGTAGCACAAGTAAATAGCAACACATAAATGTTGTGCAGTTCCCTAGTTCTCAGTGCGCCGGTATAGTCTAGTCCTGTAACTCTGAAGGGTTCTAGATGATTAACGCGGCACTGGCAAGGGTGGAGCAGGTCCAGTCGTAAATGGTCTTCCTTTTAGTCTACGGCACACCACACACCTTTTGACTACTCGTCGACCTCTGGGTATCCACCAGTTGAGACACAATTTAGAAATAACGTGGTGGACCCCGTAGTGCATTACTTCCTCGCGTGTGCCTTGTACCAGTAGATCCGTGACATGGTGTGTTGCTGGCATCAGGATGGGATTTTGGCACAGTCGTCTACAATCTGACCACTTTAGACGTCCCTCACATCTAATTATGTCATTCTTCAAGTGTAGCCTTAATTGACGCACAATGTTAGGCATTTTATTCTTACCAGAACTTCTTATGGACTCTAATTCCTGACTGAAGGATTCCCTTTGAACCCATCTAATTAGTGTTATCTCAGCTGCTTTTATTTATTCTGCATTTAAGCTTTGACCCAGATTGCAGAGTCGTCCTTGTAGCTTGGCCTTTATGTTGGTGATGTAATGCAACCCCCAAGCCACGTCCTGACTAACTTATTGTACCCACCGATCCTTACCCACTCTAACACAGGACTCGGTGTTGATGTCAGTTGAATGATGGCTGTCACTGTTTTTAAAGGCAAAGCTAACTCAACCTCGGCATTCCAGACAGCCCAATCCCCTTCGTAGAGCAGCCATTTTGGGCCATGCCACCACAGGTCGGACCTAATTAATTTGGACGCCATTACTCCCCTTATTATCAAGTCACTGGGGTTTTCCTTGGTTGGTACATAATGATAGATGGTGTTTGGTAGTAAGGATTGTATTTCATCCACCCTATTGCGCACATAGACGGCAATTTCCTTTGACTATGCACCCAGCATTGTGCAATTTGGCTATCACACCATACATGCACCGCCCTTACTTGCAGTTCCTTATTGTATGAAGTGCGTACATGGTTAACCAAACACCCCAATAGCAGAATGGCAGATAGTTCTAATTTGGGAATTGTGAACCCCTTTACCGGTGCAACCTTAGCCCGGGCGGTGAGTAAATGAATCCCAAACGAGGTAACACAATAAATAGCTACTCCATTATGCTGTGGCACTCGCATCACAGAATGCATGTATAGACACAGGTCCAAATGCGGCCACTTTGCGCGGTAACTCTATTGTACTGTACATAGGGTGTTATAATCTTCTAGTAAGGACCTACCCTGTTCAACAAGATCATCGGGTAATTTTTCGTCCCACCCTACGTTGCGTCTCCATATTTCTTGTACTAGAATCCTAGCTCTAATGTTGACAGGTAATGCTAAACCCAAAGGATAATAAAATTGCACGACCTTACTCAACAGACTACGTTTTGTGTGCGTCCCTGTCTGTTTAGTGTAATCTTTGTTCCGGTACATAAGTGTGTCCTTCACTGGTTGCTATATCATCCCCAAGATTCTGGCTTATTCTTGGTTATCAGAAGCTACCTCATCAATAATTAGACCAACACAGCAACACAGAATTTGAAACCCAATCGCGGAGAAACAGATGGGCCTCAGTGAACAACCTACTAGCCTGCCTATAGTTTGCGACTAGTTCCTTTTCACTATCACTGAAAAATTGTCTATGTACAATCCACGAGTGAGTTCAGCCATGTTTTCTTCAGAATCATCAAGATGTTTTTTAATGGTCGCGTTTAGTAAAAATTGTGAACACATAGCACCAAACAAAACTACCTTGAACCGATAAGTTTCTACAGGACTCTCCGGGTCGTCGATGTCCTTGAACCATAGGAACCGGGTGATGTCTCTATCCCCCTTCTGCAATTTCACCATCAAGAAGGCCTTTTCTATGTTGCTGGTGAATGCGTAGCATCCCAGTCTAAAGCGCAGTAATTGCTGCGATAGGTCCGACACCATTGAAGGGCCGGTTAGTAAACAGTCTTTCAGACTGGGACTATGGCCTGGGTGGGCTGAGCAGTCATACACCACTCGGATGGAAGTGGTGGTACTGGCCTTTTTTTACCCCATGATGTGCGAGGTAATGGATTTTCCCGGTATTCCTTGGTTCATCCACATCGACGACCTCAATAAACACTCGGTCGAGATAATTTTTAAAAACTTCGCCATAAGCCTTGTAGGTGCTTGGTTTGTGGGCTAGTTTCCGCTGCAAGGCGCGCAACCTACCGAACGCTAAACCATAATTTGTGGGCAAACTGATATTCTCATGTTTCCAGGGTAGACTAACCTCGTATTGTTTTTCTGTGGCCAAGTAACGCACATATTCCGAGAATTTCTCTATCGCAATTTTCGATTCATAGTCATTCTCCACAGGTTTAATCCCTATGTAATCGAGTTTCCACAGTCTTCCTAGATCGAACTCGGCAGCTAACTTTGGGTCATCAATGTGAGTCTCATCTTTAATGAGCTCTTCTGCCGCGGTCATGTTCATCCTCAACACGGACACCATGTCAACCAGAACATTTGACTGGGTAGTTTGGACTGTATCGCTCATGCAGTAGCCAAACTTAGTGGGGATCAAGATCACTCCACTCTCTTTTAAATCCAGGGTGTACTACATCGTAATAATAATCTGCTCCTAACAGTATGTGCACCTCCTTCAAGTTACCTACGAAGTGCATGTTCTACTTTGTAAATTCCTACAGATTGATAGTCTGGGAGTTCATCTACCACCACACACTGTAAGAAGTGTTTCCTTTTACGGTAGATGTAAGCAACTTCAACAACTTCGTAGTCTTTACTGTCGGTCACTCCTGTGAAACCTTGCAACCTAAGAGTCTCACTACCTACTACACAGCGTTTTAAACCATCCAGCACCGATCTCTTTATGAAGGATCATTGTGAGCCCTGGTCTAAGAGTAGCCGACAGACTTGTGTCCTGCCATAACCCTCTATGGGTATCTTGATTGTGGGTAAAATGGTGGTGTCTCCTACTGCCTAGCATCAGTGTTGCAGTACCCCCTACCTTTTCCTCCCTAGACTACCTGTGGGGCACAATTTGTCAAAGTGATGGCCCTCACAGTTGCGACAGGGCCTCAAATAGGAAGTAGTACACTTTCCCTGCATAATTAAGTCCTTACTTAAACAACCCTTGCACAATTATAGCTTCCTTGCTTGAGCTAATTTGGCTTCATTAGTTTGATATTTGGTACAGCTTAGCCATTTATGCTTGGGATTGTTGCATAGCCTACATGACATTTGTGATTTCTTGCGTGACTCTTCGACCTTCCCTTTAGATCCTACCATCATATTAACCCTTTACTGGCGGCGCGCATCATATGTCGAGTGAAAGAAATTTGGACTATGTGGCGGCTCACAACATAAGTCGTGTGGCAATTTCAGCACGTAATGTTGCTGAGAGAGAGAGACAAGTGGTGGCAGGAGAGTAGCGAGCGTATGACTGCTCCAGACCACCGCGGTGGACCAACTGACATGAATCCCACCCTCCTCCACCCTCTCACACTCGCTACATAGTGAATTGTATGGGGAAAGTACCGAATTACATGGTTTTGGCACTCGTGTTGCACGATTGTTGCAAGAAAACTAGCGGTCATACAAGGATCGTTGTGGTGTCATTGGAAAGCTCTGTTTATGCCCTTTCAGGAATAGATACTTTTTTACGCTCTGGGTCTTATTTAGGCACGAAAATGATCACGTAAACAGCCCTATTTTGGGTAAAAACACCCCGCTGGTGGCTACATATTATTTACCGCCTAGGCCGCTCTTTAGGTGTTAATTGAACCCCTTGTTGTTGCCCCTTCTGACCCACCCACCATCCTACCATTGTTCAATTGTATGTTGCTAATCTCCTTGCTAAATGACGCTTTGAACTTCTCCAAATCAAAGGTACGAACTTTATCTAGAATAGCTAGAGGTAATTTCTGTCTTAATATTATGACTAGCATTTCTTGTGAGGTTACACCCAACGCAGCTAATGACCTTGTGTGACACTCCATGTCTGCCCTGAACTTTGTCAATTCATCGACCCTGTACCTAGGCTGTGCTAGGTTCAACAGGGCATTCACGTGGGCTACCTTGAGCTGGTCAGTGTCTCCACATGTTGCCTGTAATAACTCTACAACGCTATCATAATTTTCACCTATGATGGAAAAACCTTTTACCAAATGCAAGGCTTCATCCTCAAGTTGGCATTTAAGATAGTGAAACTTTCGTACATCGTCAATTGTTGAATCATGCACGGTTGATTTAAAAACGTCCCAAAATGCCAACCACTCGGTCAAGTTTCCCCTGAATTTTGGTAAGTTTAATTTGGGTAAGTTTACTTCACGGCGGGGATCTGTATGTTTGGCAGCGTTGCTAGTCGGGGTTATCTCGGTATTCCTTACCGCCCTTCGCAGTAAATGTATTGCCTCTAAATTGGCAACATCATGAACAGCCCGCTGCTCGTACTCCGCATGAATTTCTGACTTACCTTCTAACTCCGATAAAATACTTTCACTCAGGGTAACTATACGATCATAGGTAGTTTGTAGGTACTGGCTTCTAGCTGTTAAGGAGTTGCACTAGCTATAAAGTCTTCCAAATCGGACGTAAGCCTAGTAATGACACCCCTCAAACCCCCTCTCTGGTTTTTCAAGACTGTGATATACATAGTTTTAGCTGGTTTATCTTCTGATTTACTAGCCATTGAATAATGTACACGAATTAGTCTGACCCTTCGTCAGCCAAAATGGACCTATATCATAAGCCGCAATCGTGAAACATAAGCACAATCCTTTGTTAATTGTCATATGAACTTACACTTTTAGTCCTCATATGCAATACTGTAGCCTACTGTACTTATATTAGCCTAAGAAACGGATCATTTCGAGTTTCGGACAAGGAACTCGGCAATCATACTATAGAATTAGGCTAGGTTAAGATGAGGGTGGATGAGACTCGTTAGCCTTGGTAGGCAACTCATCTAGGGGAGACAACCTTATACAAATCCGGGTGGATGGGACTCATCAGCCTTGGTTGGCAACCTGTCTAGGGGAGTAAACCTGATACAGATCCGTACTGCTTACCTAAGGGTAAGGCAGGTTAGTGGATGGATTAGCCGAACACCACTAGAAAAATAGTGCTAACAAGATACACAGAGGGCCTCGGAGTTGGACGGATCCTAAATTGAGTGGTCAATCCTGTAAGTCCTTCACTAAACTGGCTCGGGTTGTCCCTCTCACAGGGAATAGGTCCGCTTGGGGGCATTCTGTGTATGGCCACCCTTGTAAGGGGAGTAAGGCGTCTGGCAATAGATAGATAGATAGATAGAAGAAATAATAATGACTATATTCAAGCAGCTTAGGCTACCTTAAATAATACCAGGAGAGGTTGGGATGATAATAGGCTATGAAGCAACGAAACAATGAAGGAAATATGTTATGGTACGTCATTCATACGTCATAATAGTAAATAATAATGAAATAGGGAAATAAATATAGGGTTTGATGGTGATAGCCGAGACCTACCCCAACTAGGATCCTTTGATCCACAATCTCCATCAATATTGCCCTTGCTCATAATACCTAACTATAAGAAATTTAAATTGTGGGTCAAAGTCCCGGGATCTGGGCACCCATATGGCGGATTTAAAGAAGCTGAGTTTACTCTACCTAGACTAAAAAGGTCCGCTCATATAACATTTAAATGATTAACAAATACCGGGAGTGTAACTCACTATTAAATCACCACAGAACAGTTGCAGTTAGGTAATGTCGAAATATTGATGGATGGTAGGCAAATGGCTACTTCTCGAACACTATTGGTTGTTTACATCGAAGGGGCCACGTGGGCGCACCTTAACAAAAAAGGGTATATGCTAAATAGTGAAGAAATTAAATCATGATAATGGCTTTGCTTGCCGGTTCTCAGTGTTACGCTAGCCAGCTGTTCAGAATGCTCTCGTACTCGCTAGCGCTCGCCAGGGCAGTGAAATGGGCTATGATAGTCGTAGAGCGACCCTCTTTCTTTCATAGTGTTTTAAGTTGTCACAGACAGTTTAGTGTTTGCCTTTATTCTTGTCTGTGACACCAAGAAGTATTTTATATCATTGATAGTGTTATAAGATACGCAGTGTGTTAGTTGCCATGAGAGAGATAAGGGGGAGCCAGGTGTAGTGCGTGTGCGCGTGCTCCCTTCCCGGCCGGCCCGCTTGTCGGTGAGTGGCTGAAAAGGGTCACGTGGGCTTTGTGTCCCTGTGACGTAGTGGTCTGTGGTTGGTTGCAGCTCTCCTAGCCCAGTGGACGGGCTCCTACCCTCCTGACTCCCTCAGAGCACGGCGCCGTGAGGTTGCGTCTACATCCCTTTGCATTCTGTTCCCCAATAACCACCTATACTACTGTTTCTCTCTCTGAACTTCTTCTTTTCCATACTTCTATGCTTTGCAGTCAATTACCCATCCCTTCTGGCCCCTCGCAAGCGACATTCACTGTCCGCCAGTCGTATTACAATCTCCTGCTCTCAGATATTATTATGTACTAGCTTAGCAAGGTTTAGAGTCATAGATTTCATACTGTAGGGTGCTTTTCAATATTGCTTCTTCTCCTCCATTCTTTAATGCTAGACTGTGGTGGGTATCTGTTGTCGTTGTCAGTGTTGTGTATACGGCTCGCTACAGCCTATACGACTTCGACGGTGCTGGGTAGCCTGGTGGCCAGCCCTTTTGGATATTTCCTTTGCGAGTGTAGCATTGTGCTGGCAGAGGGCTTTTGCCTTCTCCTGCCAGTATATTGCTAGCTCTTTGCTTGACTTCTTGGGGAGCATCAAGGCAATACCAGGTACGAGAGACCTGGACTTACGAAGAGAGCCTCCTGGCCATTAACGTAAGATAGGGAGATATCCTTAAGGGTGGCACTAGGCTTGGAGCATGCTTGGCTCTACCTAGTTTCCCATACCCTGATACCACAGCTAGACTTTATTAATAGAGAAGACAATGCATACTTATTAACTCTTATCACGTGTGCTTTATTATTATTCACGGTATTGTTTAGCCTAGGTTGTTGCGCAGGGCACAACCGTTGGTGGCTGTTACTTTATTTAAGGAAGTACTGTTTTTGAGTTGCTGTTATTATTACTGTCACAGAGTTGTTGCATTCTCGTGTTTTCCATTACAGATGTCCTGCTTTTTGGTGTATTTAAGATACACGTTTCATGTCCTGCCTCTTGCATTATTACAGTTCTATATTCTACGAGCATCTTAGAGCATCAGACGTTTGCAGAAGCTTCCAGGTCTGTTTGCTGTAGGACTAGACTTCAAGTGCTTTCATATAGCATTGAAGGGTTTTAATGTTGAGTTCAGACTAACATTAAACATAACGTAAGCATCTAATCTTTTATTAAATCTTGTCATAGTTTATTTAAGATTTGTTAATACTTGAGAGCATTTTATTAACGTAATTACTTCTTGTTGTTTGCAGGCTTTGCCATTGCTGGAAAGCCTTATTAGAGTACACTTATCCCTTGTTCATTGATACCACGTTATCTAGTATATTAACTCTAGAGGGTTTATGTGTTTTGTTCACCGGCTTAATAGTTCAAGGGTTTGGAATTAGCGTACCGTTGTTGCATACTTAGCCTATATTGTAGTCCAATACTAAGTGCCCTTGTTTATTCAGTTGTGCCGGTCGTAACAAATGGCGACCTTAGTCCAGGATATAGTAAACTAAATTTTGCATCTTTTTATTTTGGAGAAATCTTATTGCCATTTGGGGTTGAATTTATTTCTCTCAGTGTTGGCAGTGGACATTGTTTTTGTGGATATATGGAACACGTTGGAGATTTGTTGGTGACGTAGTATTGCACTTGAGGCGACTTCGAACATTTTTTGGTGAATAAGGCTACGTGAGAGTTTAGCTACTTTTGTCTTGATTTTGGGAATTTTTTTGTGAACTCCATCATGTCGCTGTACAGGTCTGAGAATGGTGAGAGCCCAGAGGTGGAGAAGGGGGAGTTGTTTGACGGTTTTCGGGTGGTGAACAGTGAGGAGGATGCTCGGAAGTTTTTGGAGGTGCCTGTGTTAGCTGACCGGTTAACAGGGGTTGACCGGTACGGGTTGCAGTGCTTAGCCATGGTCTTAGGCTATCCTTGTACGAGTGGTATGTTACGGAGTGAGCTGATTACCTGTGTGCTGGGTGGGGAGCATGGTGCTTCGAGTGGAATCGGAGCTGGGGCACGTTCTCCCCAGCTTCCATCTCACTCGACTCCAACTGTGCCGCCCTCTCGGTTGCCGGAGCACAGTACACTCCCGCATACCAATTTGTGCTGGCAGCTTGGTTTACCTTCAGGTGGCCCACTGTGTGGGTCCCCGGTGATAGCACCCCCTCCTCAAGGTTTGTCCCCCGAGATGTTACTTCAGCTCGAGCTTGCTAAAATTAAGGCTCAGTCGGATTGCCGAGAGGCTGAGCTCAAGTATAGATATCAGGCTGAGTCTGCAAAGTATTGTGCCGATGTTGACCTAGAAAAAACTTGTGTAGGGGTGACAGGGAACCGTCTCGGCCAGGGGGGTCGAGCCAGTGACCAGTTTCTGTCGCATCTATTGAAGTTAGTGCCAGTGTTTGATGAGTCAGGAGTTACAGAATTGTTCCTTCGTTTTGAGAAAAAGTGCCGGGAGCATGATCAGTGGCCCGAGGAAAAGTGGGCAGCACTTGTTTCTTCGCGATTAACGGGGAAAGCACTCAAGGCGTATGATGCTTTACCCCTAGAGTCTTGTGTTGACTATGAGGAGTTGAAAGAGGCTGTCCTGAGGGCGTATGAGTTACAGCCAGAGACCTATAGGCTGAAGTTTAGAGCTGTTCCTAAGTGAAAGGAAAGTACTTTCCAGGAGCATGCCAGAGAATTGTCAGATGCATTTGAACATTGGTTGAGGTCGGAGAAAGCAACTACTTTTGATGCGGTGAAGCAATTAGTGTTGTTAGAGCAATTCTTCAAATGCACTGGCGGTGACTTGACTCTTAATCTTAAGGAGAAGCGACCTAAAACTCTGCAAGATAAAATAAAAAGATTTCAATTTAATTCAATTCAATTCAAGAGGCGGCTGAGCTGGCTGACCTCAGGTTGTCATTGATTCGGGGGTGCGGGTCTGCACAGAGAGCTGAGGCAGGTAACAAGGGGCGTACCACTCCACCCCCACGAATTAATGACACAACAAATTACACATTTAAGAGTACTGGTGCCAATTTTGATCCCAAGTCGAAGCCCTTCCTGTTAATGAAAGGCCAGGGCCCTTCCCCACCTCAGGGGAAGTCCAAGAGCGAAGTGGAGTGTTTCAAGTGTCATAAGAATGGGCATATTGCGCGCTCATGTCCGAGCACACAGCCTACAGCGGTGGTGTCACTAGTGAGCAACATCAGTGTGTCTTTGAGGTCTTCCGCGTTTGCCCGGGGTAAATAGTCGGTTGCGAAGTCACAGTCGGTGCAGAAGCACTCAGGAGGGCTCGTCACCCGTCCGAGATGCTTTTTGCGGTCATAGGGGGCACGGCACTGTGAGGTGGGCTGGTGTGGAGCATAGGCTTGAGTTGCTGCATGATACGGGCGCTTCCCAGACACTTCTTAAGAACTTCACTGGCAAGCCTACTAACGCGGCTCGGGTTGTGGTGGTTCAAGGCATCAATGCTACGCGGTCTTACCCGCTGGTCAGAGTGGAGCTTGAGGTGGATGGTGTGACACGGGAGTTGGATGTGGGTATTGTGGAGAAACTGCCAGTTGAGGGGGTCGACCTCCTTCTCGGCAACGACTTTGCGGTGCCTACTTTCGAAGTTGCACCCTTAGTCGTTGCCGAGAGGGCCGCCGACACGAGTAGGGAGGGGCAGGAGTGGGTAGAGAGGTATCAATTGCAGCAGATGGCGTGTGTTGCCACCAGATCTCAATCCTTTCAGGTGTCACAGCCTAGTCCTAAGGTTTCAGACCAGCGGAGGAAGGGTCAGAAGGAGAAGGCCAAGGCTGGTGGTCGGTTTGAGAGTTTTGACCCAGCGGCACTCCTTGGTGACTCAGTACTTGCACCACTTTTAAGGTCCGGAGTGGTCCCAGAACCTGTCCCACCTAGTGACATGGTAGGGCATCACAGCACTCCGCGACAGAAGCGTTCCCAGACTAAGCAAGCAAGGCTAGAGCAGCCCAGTATCGGGGGTGGCCACAAGTTGCTCCAGGAGCATTTGGACAGGTTGGCACCCTCTGACATATGTCGGTTGCAATTAGAAGATCCTGGGCTTGAGAGTTGTGGGAACGGGGCTACAGAACTCGATGAGGACGGGGATGGAAAGCCAGGAGACTTCTTTCATGTTGGTGGAATTCTGTATCGGCTTTTTTGGATCCCAGACGTAGTTGGGATGGTGGGGTAAGAGTGGTCGACCAGTTGGTGGTACCTGAAAAGTGCCGTGATAGCCTGTTGCGGTTGGCGCACGATGTTCTGCTGGCAGGTCACTTGGGTGTGAGTAAATCGTTGGCCTCGTTGTCTAGGTTGTTCTGGTGGCCGGCCATTAAAGCACAAGTTTCGGCCTGGGTGGCGATGTGTGGTACCTCCCAGAGGGTGGGAAAGCCGAACCAGATCATACCTAAGGCTCCGTTGCACACAGTGCCTGCGATCGGGCCTCCCTTCAGCAAAGTTATCATAGACATGGTAGTCCCTCTGCCTCCCACTAGTGCGGGTAACAGATTTTTATTAACCATCATGGATGTTTCCACTCGCTATCCGGACGCATACCCGATGAGAAATGGCAAGTCCCAGACTGTTGTGCGGAACCTGCTGTTGTATTGCTCGAGGTACGGGTACCCGCAGGAGATTCAATCGGACCAGAGCTCAAACTTCACGTCCAACCTCTTTAACCCTTAATTGGCGGCACGCAACTTATGTCGTGTGAAATAAATATGGACTAAGTGGCGGTTCACAACTTATGTCGTGGCCATTTTCACCACGTAATGTTGCTGAGAGAGAGAGATGAGTGGTGGGAGGAGCGTAGCAAGCGTATGACTGCTCCAGACCACCGCGGCGGACCTACTGACATGAATCCCACCCTCCTCCACCCTCACGCACTCGCTCCACAGGGAATTATGTAGGGAAAGTACCTAATTACATGGTTTTTGCACCGTGTTGCGCGATCGTTGCAAGAGAACCAGTGGTCGTACAAGGATGGTTGGGGTGTCATTGGAAAGCTCTGTTTATGCCCTTTTAGGGATAGATACTTGTTTTACGCTCTGGGTCTTATTTAGGCATGAAAATGATAACGTAAACAACCCTATTTAGGGTAAAAACACCCCGCTGGGCGCTACGGTCAAATAGACAACCTAGCCCGCTAAATAAGGGTTAAGCAGACAATGCAGCAACATGGCATCAACACGGTTGTCTCTTCAGCTTATCACCCAGAGAGTCAAGGGGTGTTGGAGAGATGGCATTCCACGTTGAAGAGCATGTTGCGGTGCTACTGTTTGGAGAATGGGAAGGATTGGGACCTGGGGTTGCCGTATGTTTTGTTTGCTGCACGAGAGGTACCCGGTGAGAGTTTAGGGTTCAGCCCCAACGAGTTGGTTTTCGGGCAACATGTCAGAGGTCCTCTAAGCATGGTGCGGGAGATCTGGGAAGGGACTGTGCTGCCATGTTCTCTGTTGAAGTATGTCCTGGACAGGATGCTGAAAAGCCTAGAGTTGGCAGGGAGAAACTTGATGGGTACTCAGGCCTTGATGAAGGATCGGTACAACATCAAAGCAAAGCTCAGGGAGTTTGTGGTTGGGCAGGAGGTATTGGTCTTGTTGCCTCTAGCAGGCCATCCTCTGTCGGCCAAGTATGTCGGTCCTTACAAGGTGGTGAACAAGTTATCCGACCTTGACTACCTTGTGGCTACTCCTGATAGGCGCAATAAGAATCAGCTCTGTCATGTGAATCTGTTGAAAGAGTTTGTGAGGCGCCTACCTGAGCAGCCTACTGTCCCTGTGTTGGTCTGCAGTGGCCAGGGTGGAGAAGAAGAGGGGGACAGTGAGGCACAGGTGGAGGACAGCTGGGATTGTCATGTCTTGGCGGATCAGTGGGCGGGGAATACGAGTCCGGTGACTGTAGAGGCGCTTGAGCACCTGCCTGAGCAACAGCGTGCAGCGATCCAGCACCTGTTCGATTCATACCCTTCTGTTTTCGCCGAGCACCCAGGCCTCACAACTAAAGATGAGCACGATGTAGACGTTGGAGACCATCCCCCCTTTAAATCAGTACCCTATCGTGTCCCTCCCATTAAGCTTCCGGCTCTCAAAGCGGAATTAGGCTACATGTTGGAGAGGGGGCTGATAGAGAAGGGGGGTGGGATGGACATCTCCCGTTACACTGCAGCCAAAACCAGACGGCAAGGTTAGGTTTTGCATTGACTTCAGACGGTTGAATGGTTTAACCCCCACCAATGCCTACCCTCTTCCCCGCGTGGATGACAGCGTTGACAAGATCGGGCATGCACGCTATCTGACCAAGGTAGACCTTATCAAAGGCTACTGGCAGGTGCCGTTGTCGGAGCGGGCGAAGTTGGTGTGTGGGTTTGTGGTGGATGCAACTTACCATTGCAACGTAATGCCGTACGGATTGAAGAATGCACCTGCCACGTTTCAAAGCCTGATGAACGAGTTAGTGGCGGAGATCCCTAACTGCACCGTTTATCTAGATGATGTAATCATATTCGATGATGATTTTGACAGTCATTGCGAGCACATCGGAGCATTGTTCAGGAAGCTGAGTGAGGCTCGTTTGGTGGTCAATCTGGGCAAATGTGATTTTGTCCGGGCTACTGTGCAGTACTTAGGTTTTGAGGTAGGGTTAGGCCAGGTGTGCCCCCCCCCCCAAACTAAGATACAAGCTATCAACCAGTTCCCCAGGCCGACCACCAAGCGACAAATCATGAGGTTCTTGGGCATGATGGGATATTATCAGAGATTTATCCGCGGCTACTCCTCGGTGCTGGCTCCTTTGACTGACCTACTTGCAAAGACTAAGACGTTTGTGTGGGCACCTGAGTGTGAGAAAGCATTCTCCCTGGTGAAGCATCTCCTGTGTACTCACCCCATACTCAGGGCCCCAGACTTCTCGCGACCTTTTCAGCTAGCGACAGATGCTAGCGGTGTAGGGGCTGGGGCCGTTTTGTTGCAAACAGACACCGAGGGCATGGAACACCCAGTAAGCTTCTTTTCGAAGAAATTCAACTCGGCACAAAAGAATTACTCAGTAGTCGAGAGGGAGCTTCTGGCCATTGTGCTGGCGCTCAGGCACTTTGAGGTGTATGTTCCCGCCTATGGCCCAGTCGTGGTGATCTACACTGACCACCACCCTATGAAGTTCTTAAATCAGTTCCACAACCAGTATATGAGGCTAACCCGATGGTCCTTAAAAAATATGCGGTTGATCAAATCCATGTTTGCGTAGTTGGGTGAAGCTTGCGATTCCGAACGTTTTGGTACCAAACGAATACAATTGGTGGAATAGTTTGGCCACAGCATTGAAAAACTCTATTCAGAAATGTGTTTACAAACGTAATCTGTCTCCCACACAACGTTTTCAGTCTTCAGTCTCGACTTCACCGAATGCCCTAATTTTGCTTAATAACCCTTGGCCTTATCGTTCAGATCCATGCATTTTTTTGCTTTAACTCTCTCAAAACCGTTCGAGTCCCTACGAATTCCACCAATTATTTAATCAACCTACCTATACCTACCTATCCTTCCAAATATTAATGATAATTCAAATTTATTTTTGGTGAATAGCAGAGTATTAGCTAAGGTTTTTAACAATTTCTTACTTTGCCAAACGCTTACTTTAAAGGTGAATTACAGGGATGAAAGAAAAAACGAAGTATACTACAGGGTCATAACTTGGCATGAATATGCTGTAATATATATATGGGCAATATTGATATAATTCCATTAAACTCCAGAAAAAAATACTAGTTTATAGCGCCGTTGGCATCTAGACCGTCAGTTGAGAGAGTTCCAGCTGATTTGTGTGATGTAATGGTATGTAAACATTGGATACTTGTCCCAATCACACACACTCGTGGACAGGTCTGTTATTCTTATTTAGTACCTTTCAATTCAATACTCAAGCTCTGCAAAACATCGAACAAGGTCCTGAAGATGTGGTGCACATCAAGAAATAATCCGATCTCGCCAACAATATACATACAGGCAGTGTTTTCGAGTGTTTTATCCTGGTCACGAGTCGAGGGAGGTCGCTTCCAAGGCCTATTTCTTAATGAAAGTATCGTTTTCTGTTAATTTTATATATCGCAGCCCCTTGACCAGATAGTGATTAAGCCAAATGTTGAGCTGTAAACATGCATACAATTTATTAGAGTTGCTCACATAAAATAAAACACAGATTCACGCATTTCCCATGTCTAGTGTTCCCACCATTGACAATAATGACGTCATGGTAAACACGCCAGTGCTCGCCACATAAAATAACTTAGATAAGCTATATTTCTTAGTACAGCGGGTAAGCTACCCTATGGTGCATTTTTTGATAAAATCACCAATTTTGGAACAGAGGTAGACCAATATATTATGAACAAATTTGGATGTGGAGCCATCGCCCAACTGCCCCCTGGCGGCCGTGGTGGCCATTTTCCAAAATGGCCGCCAGCAGACACCAAAAAAACACACAGAAGTTAGATAAAATTTGCTGCTGAAGGTTTTAGTGAATGTTTATTGACTGTTTTGAATCAAGACATGCCAGATAGCTCTTAGTCACATTTTGGGAGATGCTGTTGATATTAATTAACATATTTAGGCTAATTGCAGATGAAATGGCGACAAGGAAACCCATGATCAGGCATCAAATGCTGACATTCCTTGTGAATAGGCTAGATTCATTTAAGTTGTGGAAATGTTATTTGACCTTCTTCCTCTGTCTGTCAATAGCTATTCATGGACACTGCCACGCCAATTAAGATGCCAATTAACAAAATTATTAACACAATTATGCTAATTACATTGATAAAACAACAACAATAACAGAACCAGATAGTGATAATTATGGTGGCTTGCTCTCATCAGATCAATCCTGGGCAAATCAAATGTTATACTTCTGTGGTCAATGGACACTACTACATTTAATTATCATGTTAATTAACACATAATCTGCTAAATGCAATATGCAGATAAGTTCACTGTTTTACAGTACCTGTGTACTGTCTGGAACAGTTCAGAATCTTCATCTTAAGTTTGCGAGTTCAGTTCTGAGAGCACTCCCCGTCGCAAGCACACAGTGGTGTGCATTCCAGACTGGCCTTCTTGCACTTGCACTTCTTGATGCAGCCCTTCTGGCATTTGCAGGAGACAATCTCCCGGCAGACCTTGGATGCCTCGGGGAGCGTTGTCCAGAGAGCTTCGTACATGTCGCTGGTCTTGATCCAACCCCAGTCGGTTGGTGATGGCAATGTTGGTGCAAGAACCAGGGCCTGACCCCAGACATGTCCGCCCTGGCATATTGCTCGTCGGACGTGCTGCTTCAGGGCTGCACTTGTCGGTGGGATCAGCTGGACATTGCTCTTCTTTGCAAACAGTTTGCGGCATGCCTTGTCAATATCGGTTGCGGTGCTTGTTCTGTCGTAAAGCAGGATGACGAACCTCTCGATGGTGTGCATGGCATCTTCATCAATATGATCCGGTGCAGTGGAGAGGTCAGTGAGTGTCTGGGTCAGTTGAGGTAGAGCTGTCTACACTGCCCTATTGCCATGTCCGGCGAAGCAGGAGACCGTGTCGCAGCCCGTCAAAGCATGAAACATCGGTAGTGCCTGTGCTTTCTCAGGGCCCAGAGCCCGCGCCATCTCATGGGCTGCCAAGAACCGGAAAGCCTTGCCTGTGCCGAAGGACACCCACACTTCGGCTTCCTCCTCCAGGGTGCGTGCCAGAGCCACTGCCAGGACAACAACATCAGTGTCAACTGTGCGGATGAGGATCTTCTTGTGGACATTGTGAGTAGCGTGGGCGGCATGCAACATCATGCGGCTGTCGGCTTCTTCGTGGTTGCAAGGAGCCAGGGCTGCAGTATCTAGGAGCGGTGGCTTGCTCAAGACATCATCTCCTTCAGTGATGACCAGCTCCTTGTCTGCAAGCTGGAATGAGTCGTGGAGGACGCCAGAGAGGAAGCTGAACAGCTCTGTCTTGTTCTCGTCGACTCTGAAGAAGCTGGCCCAGTTCCTGGGGATCGTTGCACCACCCACCACCCGTCTTCTCACCCCTTTTACGCGCTTGGCTCTTGCTGTACCCTTCAACGAGTCTGTATTGTAGCGGTCCCACACCAGGTCCATTCGCGTGGCTTGATGGAGTTTTGAGAGTATGTAGGGCACAAAGACCTGCTGTGCATACTCGTTGAAGCTTTTTGCTGTAGCTGGCTTCAGCATATGGATGATGACCGCTCCATCTAGCACAATGCAGCTGGTTGGAGGAACCTCAGACTTGGGCTGACTGAGGTCTTCTAGACAAGCGAGAAGATCACTCTTGACACCCAGCCGGATGCCACCGCCATCTGATAGTGCAGGGGGGCAGGCTTGGTTTTCATGTTGGAAGAATTCCTCTAGATTCCCATCCCGGTTCTGGCACCCGATATACAGACAAGAGAACAGGTCCACGTCATTCTTCAGGGATTTCATCTGCTGCTTGCCCTTTCCCCTTTCCCGGAGATTTTGAAGCAGGCTGACCGAAGATTTTCAGCTTGTTTCTGTGGATGGCATCTCCTATGGGTTTCGTTCTCTCCACCAGGCGTTCTCTGAAGAAGTTGTCAAACTGCAGCTGACCCACTTCGTGTGCATGACGGAGGGCGTCTACAGCTCCAGGTGGCGCGATCTCCTTGGTGTCGAGTACCAGCAGATCTTGACTCTCCTCTTCAAATGGATTCCCGAAGTATTCCATCACGTTGACCATCGACTGTACATCTTTCAGGAAAGCAGTCTGCACATTTGCTGACTGGTCATGGTGCCTTGTGTCTTGTGGTCTGTTCCCCGGGGTCAGTTTCATCGTGGAACTGTTCGATGAGCGTGGCAACCTCTGGTCCTGCCACCATCCACCGTCGTAGAGCGCTAGGGTTGTCAGTCAGGCCCACTGCACCTTCGTCTCCTTTGATGGCAGCATTGTTCTGCTCATGGGCCTGATCGACGGGTATGGCGGAGAACGACCTGTTCGTCTTGTGGACGGTGAAGTTCCCAGCTCGGAATTCCTGGGCTATTTCAGGGTGTGTTGTCGGCAGTTCCACCATGTCTCGCAGATGGACAGGAATCCAGCGCACGTAGTTGGTGTGATCCAGAGCATGGAACCACACTGCTAGTTCTCTCAGGGCATCTACGTACATCGCAAACGACGCTTGGCGCAGAGAGCGCACGTACACCAGGACCGTCACCTCCAGTTGCAGGACAGTTGCCCAGTAGTCGAACTGGGGGCAGGTCTCCGCTTTTTGCTGGCACCAATCGTCGAACTCCAGCTGCTCGTTGCGTGCATCACCCAGCTGGTCAATGTAGTGGTTGTAGGCGTGCTGCTGCAGGGTGAAGAGGGCTGCTGCTGTCACTTGATGAGCCCTCCTGGTTCGACTGACATGGGATGTCCGCAGGAAGGAGTCCGCTGTCCCGGCACTGGTGATCTCTGCCTGAACCAGTGCTTGCACCCATCCGCTCTCTTGCAGCCAGTCACCAAGGGTCTTCAGTGCTGCCATCTCGATATGAAGACCGCCGAAGAGGACGACAAACTTCTCTTCACCATACTCCTGTGGCCACTTCCACTGGATTTGCTTTGCCAAAGCAAACAGCGGCTGGTCGAATGTGACCACTGGAGTCTGGCCAGGGTTGAGATGTTCCACTGCAATCCTGACCACATCCATGGAGTGCTTGATCATAGCCACGGTGTGGACGCTCTCCAGGAAGAGTGGGAGCAAGGCGGTGGGACAGATGGCCCGACTGGCTGGCATGTCCTGCTGGCTTGCGTGGTATGCAGCCCATGAAGTGTTCTCCACTGGAGAAGTTTCTTGTAGGGCAACTTGGGTGTGTTTTAGCCAGAGATGCTCTCTTTCAGCATGTTGCTTGAGGCCGCTGTTGCTGCTCGGGGATGTCACGCTGGTAGCCGGCACGGGGGTGTTCTTGATGCTGCCGACGGATGGGACATCTGTATAGTAGTGCGGAAAACGGTCAACTGTTTTGAGGCCTCTTTCGTTCGGCCCTCCGAGGATGATGATGCTGCGGTCAATGCCGGCCCCAGGGACTGCAGGGTGTTGCATGAGGGAAATGGCAGTCCCATGGAATGACTGTTTTGCTGTGGTGGAACTTAGGTTGTGGTCGATATTGTCTACCGCGGCAGTCGTGAAGACTCTGCCTCTCATCTTGGGAGGGCAGACTACTTGCTCCTGGTGGTAGAGGCGGAAGGCACTGTTCCCCAGCTGTGTGGAAAGGGACAGGACCCGATCATAGGAGATAGAAATTCCCATGTGTGCCAGCCTGTCGACGAGCTCCCTCTTGCGCGTGTGTGCATGTAGCATTAGGCCGATGTAGGGTGGAACTGGCGTCTCCTGCGTGGTGGCGTGCCTGACTGGGCGAGGCGTACTGCCTGTGGCGGCCCATCGGTGCATAACGCTGTTGAACTTGAGGAGCTGGGCGATGCTCAGTGCCGCTGGTGTTGTGCGTTCACTCTGGTGCTTGATACTGGGACCTTCCAAGATGATAGTGACCAAGGCAAGCAGCATGGGTGGCACGGAATCCTGTTGGCATCCTGCAAGAAACTCGTTGAACACCTTGGCATCTCCGATGATGAGGCGTCTCACAATTTGGGCAGCACGCGCCAGGTGGACAGCATCAAGGACTTTGTCCAGTTCACAAGCCTTTGCCAGGGCATCGCCGAGGTCTTCATTGAATGCAAGCAGGACATCGCGCTCCTGGTACTGTGCACGCATGTTAGGAAAGTGAGCAAGCAGTCTCTGCTTAAGACGTGTCGTGTGCACCCTGCCCTCATGCTTGACTCCCAGCTGTTCCATCCTTGACGTGTATAACTGCGCCAGGTCAGCAAGTTTGAAGACCGGAGACGTCTCGTCATCCATGTGAGCTTCTTCAATAAACACCACCAGCTCTGCGAAAGCAAGTCCTGCTATTGCGTGTTCATCGTCTGTACCTTTGCCCGCCATTTCCTTAATCTTCCGTGCGCGATTGTGCAAGTTCAGGAGACAATTTCGGTGGTACTTGGCATCCTGTGCAACCATGTCCCCAGCGTTCAGTTGCATCAGGAGGTCCATGTCGTCCAGAATCAGTGCGCACGACCTGACACGGGAGTCCAGTTGAAATGTCACAGCTTCATGAAGACCAGCACTACCAGGAGCTTCTCCGCAGAAGAAGCATTTCACTTCTTGGTGTTTCGTCTCAGTACTTGATGGTCGTGACAGATATCGAGTTCGCTTGCGGGCAACAACTTCCTCTTCTTCGTCGGCGCCTATTTTCAGGTGCGTCTTCTCAGCTCTGTCTAACTTGGTCTTGTTATACCTCAGCCTGCAGGTCTTGTGGTATCGTGCATTGTTGGCGCTCAATGCTGCTTCAACGCCACTGCCTTCATCTAATCGGCTCAACAGAAAAGAGTTGGGGAGCAATCCAAGCTCATTGAACCTTCTCAGATGTCCAGCGAGAATGCTGTAGCTTCTCCCTGTGACGCCTGCCAGCGTTGGCATAATCGCCTCCCGGTAGCCACTAGTGCTCGCCAGGGCAGTGAAATGGGCTACAGTCTATCTACAATGTTGTACTTTCTTTCTTGTGAATCGTCATGTCACAGACAGTATAGAAGTGGTCTTTATTTTCGACTGTGACAATGCATTCTATTTTATATCATCAGTTATGAGTTTAATGTATAAGACTGAATGATATAGCTAGAGAGTGTGAGTGAGTAAGTACAGGAGGCAGAGGGTAGTCGCGTAGGAATATGTGTTGCCTCGATGACGTCATGCAACGGCCGGGCCCTCTGAGTGGCTGGGCGCTGCCCTGCAGCTCTCCCGCCGCGTCAGGAAGTGGTCCCCCCATACTCCTGCTTCCTCTGTGCCTTCCTTCCTCAGAGCTTGCCTGACCAGCACACCCTTAACATCTCCCTTGCAACCTGTCCCCAACTTCTACCTATAGAACACTTTCTCTCTCTCTCAACTTCTTACCTCTCATTCTTCTAATCTATTTAATATCATAACTCCCCTTTGGTTCTGCACGATTTCATATATCGGCCATCGTATTATATGCTGAAGCTCTCAGATATTACATGTTTAGTTAGGCATTTTGAAAGGGTTACCATTTTTTCTGTAGAGGTTCGACACACTCGCGGTGTCTCCCTACCTGTATCTTGGTGGTCTGCTGGGCTATTTAATGCTAGACTGGGATAAGGCTACTGGTGTTGTGATTTCCGATGTGTACTAGGTTTTGTTGAACCTGTACAATCGCAACGGATACGTGGGAAGCCTAGGTTGTCTTTCTGACTGTGTACCTTGTGAGTTTAGCCTCGTGTTGCGAGTGAGGGCTTTTGCCTCTGCCACCCAACACTTTGCTAACTCGTTTTGTTTTGACTTTAAGAGCGTCGCCAGGAGAGAACCAGATACTAGTGATCTGGATCTCTCAAGAGAGCACCCCGTCATTTAACGTAATTTGGCCGCACAATCTTAAGGACTTCGCTAGGCTACGAGCCGCTTGCTCAGCCATTGTTTCCTAGCCTACGACATCCCAGCTAGACTTTATTCGCCTAGCAGACACCCGATTAGGATTATAAACTCTTTATGTTATGTATGCAGCATTCTTATTCACGTTGTTTGTTAGCCTTGGTTGTTGTTGAGTTGCACAACCCGAGCAGGCTTTTGCGTTGTCGGAGGAAGGACTTCTTTTGTTGTTGGAGTTAATACTATTGCGCTTTTTTTATTATTCCGTGCCAGTTAACACTGTATGTCCATACACTTGTCATATCCTGTTCCTGCTTTATATAACAGTTCAAAATCCGATTCGAGCATCTTAAGCTGCATCAGACTTTCTTCAGAAGATTCCTGTTCGATGCTTTAGGACTTTCGTTCACTTCCTTTAATATAGGAGTGACAGTTTATTATTGTTTACAGTAACTTTAATTATACCTTCTTCTAGTTTGCATTAAATCATTGCAGTGATTTAGTTACGCTCTCTATCTTTTTCCTTGTATACATTATTAACGTAATTGTCTGTTGTTGTGATCAGGCTGAATCAGAGATCATCAGCCTGTAGTAGTAGTGCATTTATACCGAGTTATAGGATACCCCGCTATCGCTGATTTAACTCTGGAGGGTATAGGTGTTTTTGTGCGCCGGCATTATAAGTTCGAGGGTTGGAGCTAGTGTTACCGTTGTGGCTGTGTGCCTTTCTAGTCCAGTGATTAAGAGCCCTTGTTTTATACGAGTTCCCTTGTCTTGGCGTGTATTC
Source organism: Lithodes maja (assembly GCA_037953745.1). Classification (NCBI taxonomy): domain Eukaryota; kingdom Metazoa; phylum Arthropoda; class Malacostraca; order Decapoda; family Lithodidae; genus Lithodes; species Lithodes maja. The sequence continues at coordinate 22,310 of JBAKBP010004618.1, forward strand.
TGGGATGGACTTGTCAGCGACTCTGGCGTCGTTTCTTGGCATATGAAGCATAATGACCAGTCTGTCTCTGTTGCCGGCTGGGCGGAGGTAGACGGAGCTGCTTCTGCACCACGAGGCTCAACGAGTTTGAAGCTCTTCGACATTGTTCTGGAAATGGGAAATGACAAAGTTGTATGAAAGGAGCACTCAGAATCCAAGTGAATTAGGACATGTTCAATTGAGAGATGTTTGTCATGGTTCTTATGCTAATCTATGAATTATTCAATAAATCGATAATAAGATAAGATTCTAAAAACACATGGGCACCTTTCTTTGTTGTTAAGTGCTACCCTAGATTAGCAACAACATGCAACATAATGTTTGCACAACATTGCAGATTCACAACAATCATTTTTTCCTGCACATTTACTCAGTACATCTCATTCACCTAGGGATAAGTCTTCCTCGGCAGCCACATGGCGGCCATTTTGTAAAATGGCCGCCACGGCCGCCAGGGGGCAGTTGGGCGATGGCTCCACATCCACATTTTTTCATAATATATTGTTCTACCTCTGTGCCAAAATTGGTGCTTTTATCAAAAAATGCACAATAGGTTTGAATACCCTAGGTAAACTGCCCCACGTAGTTTGAATAGGTTTCATCCCTGGAATTCACCTTTAATAACTATGATCTGGACCTTCAAAGTTTTGACAATTGCCTGGGTGACTTACCCTACGGTTCTCTCCTCCCTCATGTAGCATTCCCATCGTCCAGCATTACTGCATCATAATTATCCTTAGTTGGAATTATGCAAGGCTGGTACATGTCATATTTGTAACAAACTATGTGGTACCAACTCTGTAAATTGCTAACTGAATAAATATTATTATTATTATTATTATTATTATTATTATTAGCCACCTTGACATATAATAGTTTACTATAAATGCAAAAAGTCACTAGAATAATGCCACAATCTCTACAATAGTTTTGGTTTGTTTGCTTGGCAAGTTTTACAAATGAATATGGCTCTGAAATATCTGAGTGTTGTCGAATATCCCTAGAATATAGGTTTGATTCCCGAAGGGAAGTAGAGAAAACCTAATATTTAGTAGGGCCCCGTAATCATTAACGACTTCGCCTATTAATAATAATAGTCTCCATTCAACATTCTGCGCCAGCATTTTGAATAGCCCGCGCGGAAGTATCATGGAGTTCTCGTCATAAGTGCACGCCTAATTCCCTTATGGGACCGTCATTTTGATCGGGTACCCTACAGAAAAAAACTCTGTAAAATATAATAAAATAAAAATAACTTAATATCTGTTACATATGACTTGCCATATGCGTGGATTTCTCATGTTTTGCTTCCCCAACACCAGGCCCTCTACCGGCCATCTTCGACCTTCACTGATATACCAAGAATAAACTATGGAAATCAACGAATGGGAAGTGGGATGGTCGGGAGGGACAGTGTCGTCAATGATTACGGGGCCCTACTAAATATTAGGTTTTCTCTACTTCCCTTCGGGAATCAAACATATAATTTAATAGGGCCCCTTCATCATTGACGACTTCGCCTGATTAGCAAGACTGGAGGCGGGACATTCGTAAAATATCCTAACCTTAGGGAAGAAGAATCCAAATAAAAAAAAATCAGTTTTATTGTATGCAATACAACATGTATAAAAAAGTATAAAAGATTGCAAGCAGTGCGTGACATTATGAAACTGCTTGCTCATGGTCAGATCTTTGCATTAGATCGTATGCATGATAAAGTGGGACATGCTTGTGTTCCCTAGGACTATAACTGCAGTAGTTATTCGTTCCCTTCTTAAAATTATTTGTACAGTAAATATATTTGTACACTTTGGTAAAATAAACATAGTTGCAACTATGCGAGATATCTTCTTAGAACATAAAACATAATACTGGACTGTAGAACCCGTCCTATCACAGCTCGTGATTCATCACAATCTCCAGGGGCACAGTGGGGATATGGACTATTCCGCCCCCCCCCCCCCCCCCCGCCCCCCCCATTTTAAACAACAAAACTTATACATAATAAAACATTACCTACTGTACCCGTTGACGTAAAGCTACACAGGTACGCTTTGGTTTATCTAGAGCTACAGACAGATAGCGTGTTAGGAATTGTGACGCCTCCCGGCGTTAACAGAATGGTTGCGTGGGGCATTGCAGCTCGCTAGCGCTCGCCAGGATGGGGGGATGGGCTACAGTTGTCCTAGAATGATCTGCTTTATTTTTATTAGTGTCGTGTTGCCACAGACAGTCTAGAAATGGTCTTTGTTTTGGTCTGTGACCACGCCTTATATTTTATATTCGCTATAATATAAATGTTGCTTGTGTGGGAGGCGAGCGAGAGAGGGTGAGGGGGTACACCTGGCAGCAGGGTGAGCTATGATGCGGCTCGCTTGGGCACTGACGGCGTTGGCGGCCGGGTGGTCAACTAGTCCCTTCCCATCGCGGCCGCGTGTTCTTTACCAGCTCAGAGCTTGCCTGACACGCGTATCGCCTACATCCTTTGCAATTCTGTCCCCCATACTCGCCACTTTGCATACTATTTCTCTCTCTCGACTTCTCCTTTCCCATTCTCTAATCTTTATTAAACTCAACATCCCTTCTGGTTTCAGCATAGACGTTCACCGTCGGCCAGTCGTATTGTACGCGAAGCTCTCAGATATTTCCATGTATTAGATTAAGGAGGTATTAGGCTTTATTGAGGTTTGGAGAGACGGACTTTTCCGTATGTGTCCTCTCTCGGGAAGGTTGTAGACCGGTATATGTCTCCCTGGCAAGGTGTTGAGTGATTCTGCTTGGTTATCTAAAGCTAGACTGGGGGTAAGGTTACTGTGTCGTTGTCTCCGATGTGTGCAGTGTTAGCTAAGCCCTGCACGACATCGACAGGTACTGTGGGAGCCTAAGTTGTCTTCGGGTGGGTTTACTTTGCGAGCACAGCGCTGTGGTGTGAGAGGGCCATAGCCTATCCCTCACAACATAGTGCTGCCTCTTTGTGTTGACTTCTGAGGGATCGCCAGGATAGAACTAGGTACTAGAGACCTAGATTTATCAAGAGAGCATCCCCGTCATATAACGTAATCTTCATTATACCACCTTCGGACAACGTTAGGCTACGAGCCGCATGCTCGCCCATTGTTGCCCTGCCTTGATACCCCAGCTAGATTTATTAACTGAGCAGACACTGGTTAGAGATAAGCCCCCATTATTATATGTATGCAACATTATTATTCACTGCACTTTTGAGCCGAGGTTGTTGTTGAGTTGCACAACCCTAGTAGGCTGTTGCGTTGTGTCACGAAGCATTTCTTTAGTTGTCGAGCATTACTACCTTTGCGCAGTCTTTATTATTCGCCTGCCTATTATTACTATATGTCCTAGTATTTATTGTGACCCGTATTCTGCATTATAATTGTTCAAGATTCTTTACGAACATCTTCCCAGCATCAGACTTATTTCAGAAGTTTCCAGTTGATGTTGCAGGACTAGCATTGCACTTTCTTTAATACAGGAGTGCCAGTTATTTGAGTATCTACCGTAACGTTAATTAATCACGTTAACTATCTTTTCTTTGTGTAACCTAATCTAGTAATCTTTTACTGTTTGAGAATAGGCTGTTTCATCGAGCGTCAGCCTAGTGTGTGTGCACCAGTTACCGAGTCATAGGATACCTCGTTGTCCAGGCACAACTCAGGGCGGTAGTGGTGTTTTGTTTTCCAGTGTTTAAGGCAGGGGTTGGATCTAGTGTTACCGTTGTTGCATTTTGCCATTATCTAGTCCAATGTTGAAGAGCCCTGTGTCTTTGAGAACCTGGATCGTAACAAATGGTGACCTAGCTCAGGATCTTGTGAACTAAGAGATAATTGCAGGATTGTTGTGGTCATGTGGAGGAACGATAAGCAGGAGTGGAGGTATGGAAGTGGAGGTAAAACAGAGAGTGTGTGAAGGAAGGAAGGTTTTCGGAGCAATGGGAAGTATGTGGAAGACGAGAAATCTCGGAGTGAAAGTAAAAAGTGCACTGTATCAAGGAATTGTTGTGCCAACAGTGATGTATGGGGCTGAGACATGGGCTCTGAAGAAAAAGGAGAAAAGAGGGCTGGATGTGATGGAGATGAGCTGCTTGAGGAGTATGTGTGGAGTTACTCGTAGAGACAGATTGAGGAATGAAGAGATACGTAGGAGAGTGGGGCAGCAGGAACATTTGTCAGCCAGAGTGGACAGAAGGGTGCTGAGCTGGTATGGTCATGTTGAACGAATGGGAGATGAAAGGCTTACAAAGAGAATATGTGAGTCAGGTACAAGGGGAGATAGAAGGGCAGGAAGACCCCCATTGAGATGGAGAGACTGTGTAAGAAAGGCTTTGGATGATAGAGGAATGACTATAGATCAGGCAGGGGAAGTGGTGGTGGACAGGAGTGAATGGAGAATGCTGTGAATAGTTGAGTGAACACGTGGTCATTTGGAGTAAGGGGTCGGGCGCAAGTTTGACTAGATAATAGTCCATCAGGCGCCTGGCCCGGGGGGACGATTAATATGAAGGGTGTGCCTGGAAGTGTGGTGGGAGGGCTTGTGGCTTTGGCTCCGCTGCATGTCTGCCTGCCGAGATCGGAACCTCTCCGGGTGGTCAGGGGCCGGGGGAGTGCTGGAGCGACCTTGGTAACCCTGGTCTCTGGGTCTTCTCCTGGGTGACCTGGATGTGTGTGAGTTTGTGTTTTTTATCTGTGTTTATTTTTTGTTTTATGTTGTTTTTGTATTTTCCCTGTTCTTGCTCTGTCTTGAGTCGGCTACCCCCAAAATGGGGATTGGGCCTGAGCATATAGATAGATAGAAGTAGTATAGCACTTGAGAGTCTTCAGACATTTTTGGCAAGTGAATAGTGCTACATAAGAGTTGGGGGTGCTTCTTTTCTGAATATTGTGGTGAGAAATTTTTGTGAGCATCATGTCTTATACCGGATCAGAGGAGAATGGAGACACAGTACGTAATGTCGAAACTGAGGAACAGCAGCATGATGAAAGGGTTAATCGAGTGAACTGTGAGGAGGATGCTAGGATATTTTTGCAATGGCCTGTTACTGCCGAGCGGTTGGAGGGTATGGATCGGTACGGTCTTCAATGCCTGGCCACAGCTATCGGTCATGCGGTTACTAGCAGCATGACCAGGGATAACTTGATAACGTGTGTACTGGGCAGGGTGACTGGTGAGCGAGATGGGTTGAGTGCTCAGAGCCCTTCGGCCATGCTTCCCCTACACTCGACTCCCAGCCATCCCAGTAGTTTGTCGACCCCGGGTACGCTTCCGCAGTTGGGTGGTAACTGGCAGGGTGGGTTGCCCCTGGGGGGACCACCGGTAATTTCAAACATTGTAGCACCTTCACCTCCTCAAGGGTTAACTCCAGAATTATTGCTTCAGCTCGAATTAGCTAAGCTTCAGCAGCAACAAAGGGCATGTGAGCTTCAGCAGCAATTAGAATTAGCCAAGATAGAAGAGAGAAAAACTATCAGTCAAGCAAAAATTCAAGCTGAGTCGACTAGGTACTGTGCCGACATGGACGTAGAGAAGTCGCGAGTAGAGACAACGGGACAGCGACTTGGGGCTGGTAACCGTGTTCATGAGCAGTCTCTCTCGCACTTATTGAAACTGGTTCCGGTGTTTGATGAGAGTGGTGTAACAGAATTTTTCACACGCTTTGAGAAGAAGTGCCAGATCCACCAGTGGCCTGGGGAGAAGTGGGCAGCCCTTGTTTCCTCTAGACTTGTGGGCAAGGGACTCAGGGCTTATGATGCATTGCCGATAGAGTCTTGTATTATCTATGAGGAACTCAAGGAGGCTGTCCTGAGAGTATACGAACTACAACCAGAGACGTACAGGTTGAAGTTCCGGGGTGTTACCAAGGGTCGGGAGAGCACCTTTTTGGAGTATGCCCGGGAGCTGTCCGATGCTTTTGGGAATTGGCTGAGGTCGGAGAAAGCTACTACGTTTGACGACATTAAACAGTTGGTGCTTTTAGAGCAGTTTTTCAAATGCACGGGCGGCGACCTGACGTTAAACCTTAAAGAAAAGCAACCAAAAACTCTACAGGAGGCAGCTGAGATGGCTGACCTCCGGCTATCACTAATTCGTGGGTGCGGGTCTGCCCAGCGTAGTGAGGCAGGTAACAAGGGGCGTGACGCCCCACCCCCCCGAGTTAGTGATATACCTTATGCAAACAAGTACAAGAGCCATGATACCAAGACTGACCACAAGACTAGCACCGTCCCATTTAAGAAGGGGCCGGGCCCTTCCCAGTACCAAGGGAAGCCCAAAGGGGAGTTGGAGTGTTATCATTGTCATGAAAAGGGGCACTTTGCAAGAGTCTGTCCTAGTAAACCACCTACAGCAGCTGTGTCTTTGGCCTGCAACATTGGTGTCTCCCCGAAGTCATCTGAGTTTGCCCGGGGCAGTTCGTCAGAGGCTGAGGCACAGCCAATGCAGAAGCACCTGGGAGGCTCGAACCCTGCTCAGGATGTTTTTTGCGACCATAGAGGGCGGGGTTGCGTGATGTGGGCGGGGCGCAAGAATGGAGTAGAGGTCTTGCGTGATACAGGTGCTTCCCAGACTCTGATGAAAAACTTGACTGGCTACCCTATAAACGCGGCTCGGGTGGTGGTGGTGCAGGGTATTAATGCAACTCGGTCATACCCGCTGGTGCGGTTGGAGTTGGAGGTGGATGGTGTGGCACGTGAATTGGATGTCGGGATTGTGGAGAAACCGCCAGTGGAGGGCGTCGACCTTCTTCTCGGCAACGACTTTGCAATGTCCGCTTCTGAGGTTCTACCCTTTGTCGTTGCCGAGAGGCCGGCCGACGTGAGTAGGGAAGAGCAAGAGTGGGTCGAGCGGTGCCAGACACAACCCATGGCGTGTGTTGTCACCCGAGCTCGGGCAGCTAAAGTGTCACAGCCTAGTCCTCCGTCTTCAGACCAGCGGAGGAACGATCAACAGGAGGAGGCTAAAGCTGGAGTTGGTTTTAAGAGTTTTGACTCGGCGGCTCTCCTGGGTGATTCAGTATTAGCACCATTACTTAATTCTGGAGTAGCCCCTGGGCCTGTCATCGAGAGTGACGAGGCTGGGCATGACGAGTCTCCACGACAGCAACGTTATGTACATCGAGAGAGACAGAGGGAGCAGCCCAGTATCGGGGAAGGTCATGCATTGCTCCGGGAGCAGTTAGATCGCTTGGCACCCTCAGATATACGTCGGTTGCAATTAGAGGACCCTGAGGTCCAAACGTGTGCTAATGGAGCTGTAGAGCTCGACGAGGACGGCGATGCACAGCCAGGAGATTTTTTTTATTTAGAAGGCATCCTCTATAGGCGTTTTCAAGACCCTAAACGTAGTTGGCAAGAGGGGTCCGGAGTAGTGGACCAGTTGGTGGTGCCACGGGAGTGCAGGGATAGCCTACTGAGGTTGGCGCATGACATACCACTGGCAGGACATCTAGGGGTGAGAAAAACGGTGGTGGCTTTAGAAAAATTGTTTTGGTGGCCGGGGTTGAAGGGGCAGGTGGTAACCTGGATAGCAAGGTGTCATACGTGCCAGAGGGTTGGAAAACCTAACCAAACAATTCCGAGAGCCCCGTTGCACCCCATTCCTGTCAGTGGACCGCCCTTCAGTAAGGTCATCATTGATATGGTCGGACCCCTACCCCCTACTAGTGCCGGTAATAAATTTCTATTAACTATCATGGATGTGGCCACTCGTTATCCTGATGCATATCCAATGAGAAATGGCACAGCGAAAACTGTTGTCCGGAACCTGCTCTTGTATTGCTCGCGGTATGGTTACCCGCAAGAGGTGCAATCGGACCAAGGTTCTAATTTTACATCTAATCTGTTCAAACAAACTATGATTCAGCATGGCGTCAGCACTGTCGTCTCTTCTGCGTATCACCCGGAGAGTCAAGGGGTGTTGGAGAGGTGGCACGCCACGCTGAAAAGCATGCTTCGATGTTATTGCGCAGAGAACGGAAAGGATTGGGACCTTGGTCTGCCGTATGTTTTGTTCGCGGCAAGAGAAGTACCTGGAGAGAGTCTCGGTTTCAGTCCGAATGAGCTTGTTTTCGGGCATCAGGTGAGGGGCCCTCTCCACATGGTGAAGGAGATTTGGGAGGGTACCGCTAAGCCATGTTCTATGTTGAGATACGTCCTCGAGAGCAGAGAGAGAATGCTTAGAAGTCTGGAGCTGGCCGGGCGTAATTTGGTGAGTTCGCAGGCCCGTATGAAGGACAGGTACGATACTAAGGCGAAACTCCGGGAGTTTCAGGTAGGTCAAGAGGTGTTGGTCCTGTTGCCTTTGTCAGGTCATCCTCTGGCTGCCAAGTACGCTGGGCCTTATCGGGTGGTGTCAAAGATCTCCGATCTAGATTACCTCGTTGCCACTCCAGACCGGAAGAAGCGTAACCAACTATGCCACATTAATTTGTTGAAGGAGTATGTGAGGCGCCCACCTGAGTCACTAGCTGTCCCTGTGTTGACCTGCTGCGGTCATGGTGGAGAAGGAGAGGGGGGCAGCAATGACCAGGTGGATGATAACTGGGATTGTCATGTCTCGGCTGATCAGTGGGCGGGGAATTCGAGCCAATGTGCGCATGATGCTCTGGCGCACCTGCCGGAGGAACAGCAGGTGGCAGTGCAGCGCCTGTTCGATTCATACCCCACTGTATTTGCCGAGCACCCAGGCCTCACTACTCAAGCGGTGCATGACGTCGATGTAGGAGAGCACCCCCCCTTCAAGTCGATACCTTATCGGGTGCCACCCATTAAACTCCCAGCGCTCAGGGATGAGCTGGAGTATATGCTGGCGAGAGGCTTGATCGAAAAGGGGGCAGTACGGTGGACTTCTGTCACTCTGCAGCCCAAACCTGGTGGAAAAGTTCGGTTCTGCATTGACTTTAGGCGGTTGAACGGGTTGACCCTCACCAATGCATATCCTCTTCCCCGGGTGGATGAAAGTGTGGATAAGATCGGGAAAGCAAGGTACTTGACCATGGCAGACCTCGTCAAAGGCTACTGGCAAGTACCACTGTCTGAGCGGGCTAAAGAGGTGTGCGGGTTTGTGGTGGATGGCAGTACTTACCGTTGCAACGTGATGCCATATGGTCTGAAAAATGCACCGGCCACTTTCCAGAGCTTAATGAACGACATCGTAGCAGACATCCCAAACTGTACTGTCTACCTTGATGACGTGATCATTTATGACAACGATTTCCAAAGTCACTGTGAGCACATAGAAGCCTTATTTAGTCAACTTAGTAAAGCAGGCTTGGTGGTTAATCTGGGCAAGTGTGACTTTGTGCAAGCCACGGTGCAGTATCTGGGGTTTGTGGTTGGGTTAGGGCAGGTGAGCCCGCCCCAACAGAAGACACAGGCTATCGACTTGTTCCCCAGGCCGACCACCAAGCGGCAGATCATGAGATTTTTGGGCACGATTGGGTATTACCGCCGCTTTATAAGAGGTTATTTTACTGTGTTAGCTCCTTTGACAGATCTACTAGCTAAAGATAAAAAGTTCCGCTGGGCACCTGAGTGTGAGCAGGCGTTTCGAGTAGTTAAACACCTTTTATGCACTCACCCTATCCTCAGGGCCCCGGACTTTGAACGACCATTTCAGTTGGCGACTGATGCCCGCGGAGTAGGGGCTCGTGCCGTACTTTTGCAGACAGACGAGGAAGGTCTTGAGCATCCAGTCAGTTTCTTTTCAAAGAAATTTAATTCAGCACAGAAAAACTATTCGGTTGTTGAAAAGGAACTGCTGGCAATCGTGTTAGCGCTCAGACACTTTGAGGTCTATGTTCCTGCCTATGGGCCAGTCGTGGTAGTGTATACCGACCACCACCCGCTTAAATTCCTCAATCAATTCCACAACCGGAATATGAGGCTGACCAGATGGTCGCTCATGTTGCAAGAGTACAACTTAGACATTCGCCATATTGCCGGTTGTGAGAATGTGATTGCGGACTGTTTGTCGCGGGTGGAGGATCCGGGGTAGGCTACCACAGTATGTTGGTATAGCCTCCTGTCTTGGCTCGCGGTGTATTTTTGCGCTGGTGCTTGTTGGCTCGCATGTGTAGCATCAGCGTAGGGTCGCAGGGCAGAAATTGTTGGCTTTGATTAGACGAAAATTAGGCTACATCTATAGTAGCCGCCAAAAACAGCATTAAAATAAAATATGAAAAATTAAATAAAAACTTTCTTTTTGATAATTAATTTTAAGATAATATTGTAGCTGAGTACTGAGTGCAGATGATTTTCCCTCAGTAGGCTGTGCTTCTTAAAGCTCGCTCTGGGAGCACAATGTTATGAATTAATGTATTATATGTGGGAAGGGTGATAAGATTTTTTATATATATAAATGTTTAATTTTTTTTGGAGGAGACTGAGCTTGCATTCCATGAGTGGCAGAGTGGTTAGGAGTGGCAGATTCTAGCGACATTCTGCCTGTTCAGATATGGGCTCATGGTTGAGTGTCCCATATCTTGGGGGGGGGGTGTGACACCTCCCGGCGTTAGCAGAATGGTTGCGTGGGGCATTGCAGCTCGCTAGCGCTCGCCAGGATGGGGGGATGGGCTACAGTTGTCCTAGAATGATCTGCTTTATTTAATTAGTGTCGTGTTGCCACAGACAGTCTAGAAATGGTCTTTGTTTTGGTCTGTGACCGCGCCTTAAATTTTATATTCGCTATAATATAAATGTTGCTTGTGTGGGAGGCAAGCGAGAGAGGGTGAGGGAGTACACCTGGCAGCGGGGTGAGCTATGACGCGGTTCGCTTGGGCGCTGACGGCGTTGGCGGCCGGGTGGTCAACTAGTCCCTTCCCATCGCGGCCTCGTGTTCTTTACCAGCTCAGAGCTTGCCTGACACGCGTATCGCCTACATCCTTTGCAATTCTGTCCCCCATACTCGCCACTTTGCATACTATTTCTCTCTCTCGACTTCTCCTTTCTCATTCTCTAATCTTTATTAAACTCAACATCCCTTCTGGTTTCAGCATAGACGTTCACCGTCGACCAGTCGTATTGTACGCGAAGCTCTCAGATATTTCCATGTATTAGGTTAAGGAGGTATTATGCTTTATTGAGGTTTGGAGATACGGACTTTTCCGTATGTGTCCTCTCTCGGGAAGGTTGTAGACCGGTATATGTCTCCCTGGCAAGGTGATGAGTGATTCTGCTTGGTTATCTAAAGCTAGACTAGGGATAAGGTTACTGTGTCGTTGTCTCCGATGTGTGCAGTGTTAGCTAAGCCCTGCACGGCATCGACAGGTACTGTGGGAGCCTAAGTTGTCTTCGGGTGGGTTTACTTTGCGAGCACAGCGCTGTGGTGTGAGAGGGCCATAGCCTATCCCTCACAACATAGTGCTGCCTCTTTGTGTTGACTTCTGAGGGATCGCCAGAATAGAACTAGGTACTAGAGACCTAGATTTATCAAGAGAGCATCCCCGTCATATAACGTAATCTTCATTATACCACCTTCGGACAACGTTAGGCTACGAGCCGCATGCTCGCCCATTGTTGCCCTGCCTTAATACCCCAGCTAGACTTTATTAACTGAGCAGACACTGGTTAGAGATAAGCCCCCATTATTATATGTATGCAACATTATTATTCACTGCACTTTTGAGCCGAGGTTGTTGTTGAGTTGCACAACCCTAGTAGGCTGTTGCGTTGTGTCATGAAGCATTTCTTTAGTTGTCGAGCATTACTACCTTTGCGCAGTCTTTATTATTCGCCTGCCTATTATTACTATATGTCCTAGCATTTATTGTGACCCGTATTCTGCATTATAATTGTTCAAGATTCTTTATGAACATCTTCCCAGCATCAGACTTATTTCAGAAGTTTCCAGTTGATGTTGCAGGACTAGCATTGCACTTTCTTTAATACAGGAGTGCCAGTTATTTGAGTATCTACCGTAACGTTAATCAATCACGTTAACTATCTTTTCTTTGTGTAACATAATCGAGTAATCTTTTACTGTTTGAGAATAGGCTGTTTCATTGAGCGTCAGCCTAGTGTGTGTGCACCAGTTACCGAGTCATAGGATACCTCGTTGTCCAGGCACGACTCAGGGCGGTAATGGTGTTTTGTTTTACAGTGTTTAAGGCAGGGGTTGGATCTAGTGTTACCGTTGTTGCATTTTGCCATTATCTAGTCCAATGTTGAAGAGCCCTGTGTCTTTGAGAACCTGGATCGTAACAGGTTAAAAAGCCATACACCTTATCGGTAACAACCAAAACGGCTACACTTCCGCCTACACTCTGAAACAGTCACACACTTTAACGACGACAACCATAGTGGCCACTTTTCTTAACCCACTGAGCCCCAGCTAGTTTAGAATAAATGTACCACCAGGGACCAGCAGGTTTTGAAAAAAAAAAAAAAAATCCAGAAACAATTGGGAATGGGTTAGGAATGAAGGAAAACTAAAAAAAAAAAAAACGATCCCCTAGGTCATTAACCCTTGGTTCCCGGATGACCTCATGTACGCCCATAAAAAAGCATGTAACAGGTACCCGGAAGGCCTCTTATGCACCCACGACGTCACAGCCTGTGAGCTTGCTGTGCGAGGCGTCGGTCCGACGCATGTAAACAACAGCCGGCTGGACCGACGCTCCGCATCTCCGGCCACAAGAAGGAGAGCGTCGCTTGTTCTTGTGTGCCTGTATGTTGTTGTTCAGTATCGAAAAGTGGTGTAAAGTGGCTGGTTTGGCCATAAAGTTATCTCCAATGAAATCATCATCACAGCTCACCCAGTTGACTTAGAGAGCTCTACTTAATGCCATTTTACAGGTAAATAACACAGCTACGCTTGGGGATGCGCGGGAATGCGGTAAGCAGTCTGATTAACGAATATACGGTAGCCTAGCCTAGACGTTTTTCGGCCAAAACACCCGGGTTTCGAGGAATATATATATAATACATAACCGGGGCTGGAGGGTTAAGGGGTCCTACGGTGCGCCCGAAAGTCGGATTTACAAGAGGGGAAAATTGAAGGCAAAAACAGGTTTTTGCGCGCTAACGCGCACACGGTTGGACTTTGAGAATGTTCAACCATCGGCATGGTTGCGTGGGATACTTACAGTTCCCATACAAATCTGAGCCCTCTTGGTGCCATAGGACCGGAATAATGAACAGGGACGACACGTCGTCGCTGGGGTTTAGCGTTGCATACATTGCCGACGACAACGTGTCGTCGCTGGGGTTCAGTGGAGTGACCAAAACGGCCATACTCATAAACAGCCACAATTAAAACTGCCACATATATCATATTCACTCTTTATCGTTAACTTGCCCTAACTATCTACACCTACGCCATAAAATATATACACAAATGTGTCATCTCCATATAATTATACATTATTTTAGTTATTTCTATCTATCTATATGCTCAGGCCCAATCCCCACTTTTCCTATTTTATATTTTTATTTTCCTCTATTTTATTATTTTTTTTTGTTTGTATTTTCTTGGGGGTGGCCGACTCAAGACAGAGCAAGAACAGGAAAACACAAAGCACAAGACAAAACAGCGAACAAACACAGACAAAACACAAAATTCACACACATCTAGGTCACCCAGGAGAATACCCAGAGACCAGGGTCACCAAGGTCGCTCCAGCACTCCCCCGGCCCCCAACCACCCGAGAGGCTCCTATCTCGGCAGGCAGACATGCAGCGGAGCCAAAGCCACAAGCCCGCCCACCACACTTCCAGGCGCACCCTTCATATTCATAGTCTCCCCGGGCCAGGCGTCTGATGGACTAGTCCAACTTGCGCCTGACCCCTTCCCCCAAATGACCACGTGTTCACTCAACTATTCACAAGCATTCTCCATTCATTCCGGTTTATTACGTTATATACTTTACTTAAATTTAAGTGCTTATTAAAGCTCTCCGACATATGACACGATTTTGAGCCTATTAGGGATACTTTAAAGCCTTTGTTACCATCAGGGTTATTTAGAAACATTTAGTTTAGTTACTTCAACCTCTGCAGATGTCTTTGAGTTAGCTGTGGGCAGAAAACTAATTTTGGAGAGGTAATTATAAGAGTGAGAGAACTCTATTTCTTATTGATAATCTGGCAACCTCTGCGTCATATGTGCGTGAAAGGGTTAATATGTAGTAATGATCTAATTATAAAACTGTTTTTATACACATGATCATATTTTTACATCTAGGCCATATTATAGCTATTCCTAGCAGAATACTATATCTACATGAGTAAATCACCTCCATGTCAGCTTATTTCTAAGACTTCTCCTGGATAATAAAACAATGTCTAGGTTACTTTAGGTAAAAAGTGCTCAAAACATATAATAAAGTACAGTACATTATTGTATTTAGTAATGCTTAAGTAATAACTTAACCTCTGAAGTGCGCATGGGGGGTATGAGACACCACACTCCTGTGCTGACGCATTTGAGCTGTTCCCATCACTAACATATTTATTTTACCATAAAAAGCATTAATACTTATCCATAATTATGCACCTATTATAGGTTGATTATAAAGGTATTAACCTGTTACAACAATAAAACAAGTGGAAACAGCGTTTGGATGGTCAAAATAGGCGATACAGGCCGGGAGTTACACAATGTATGGCTGAGGCAACCACCCAGCCCACCACTTTTCTCCACCTATGGAGAGAGACTGTCGATCAATACTCTCTCTCTCTCTTGCACTCGTGTTACGACCGGGCACTCGGGTACACTAGGGCTCTTACACAGGACTCGAGTATGGCTCGCTGCCACAACGGAAACACACGATCCCAACCCCAGAGTACTGCCAGCCGAACAAAAAACGCCACTACACTCCAGAGTTCTATCTGCTATAACGGGGTATACAAGAACTCGGTACTAGCGTTTCACACAACAGACTAATAACTAGACGGGAGTTATCTAGTCTGGTCAACAATCAAACAAAGAAGAAAGTACTACAACACTAAAGAATAGTGTTGGCCGAAGCCGAAGTAATCCACCCTTGAACTAAGAACTTAAGAAGTCCTCCACCCTCTACTTCGGATCGGCACTATTACGTTACATTAAACAATAGTCCTCGAGCATCAAGCAAGGAATCTTCTGATAAGTTAGATGCTTCTCGAATACTCATAAGAAGTAAGTATCGGATTTTGAACAGCAATTTAATGAATAACTCACTGGTAATTAAAGGCTTTAAATTGACATAAGAAGAATTATAAGAATAAGCAATAGGATATGGCAAACATTAAGAAGAAGTACTCCGACAATGCACTGGCAATAGCCTACTAAGATTGTGCTCGTGGGCCACTAATCTCTGAAGTAGCTAAGCGTGCCACACATGAAATCAATAGTGCATAAACAATAACATACATAAGGAGAAGCTTCAATACTATGCTGTATCTGCTGGTCGAGCAAAGTCTAGCTGGGATATCTAAGGTTAGGAAACAATGGCTGAGCAAGCGGCTCGTAGCCTAGCGAGGTCCTTAAGACTGTGCGGCCAAATTACGTTAATTGACGGGATGCTCTCTTGAGAGATCCAGATCACTAGTATCTGGTTCTCTCCTGGCGATCCTCTCAAAGTCAAGCAAACGAGATAGCACAGTGTTGGGTGGCAGAGGCAAAAGCCCTCACTCGCAACACAGTGCTAAACTCTCAAGGTACACAGTCAGAAAGACCACCTAGGCTTCCCACGTCTCCGTTGCAATTGTACCGGTTCAACCAAAACCTAGTACTCATAGGAAATCACAACTCCCGAAACCCTATCCCAGTCTAGCATTACCTAAACCAGCAGAAAACAGGAACATGGATAATCGTACACAGGGAAATGCATATACGAGTGCAACAAACATCAATCAATCCTATTCTAGTTATCCCTTCCAAAATAGGCTATCTAACAGGCATATATCTCGTGAGAACTCAAGCGATAATACGTTGGCTGACTAAATCTGCACCAAAGGGATCATGGGTTAAAAAGGGACGAGAAGAGAAGAAGATAGGCTGTTCAGAGAGTAGAGAAAGTTCACATCAGTCGGAAGAATATGGATAGTTGCAAGGGATATGAGAAGTCGCTCTGCCTGATGAGTTCTAAGGGACAATGCGGCTAGACTTCCCTTTTTATACTCGGCCCTCTAGTGAGCATATCACCAACTACTAAGGACCGCCCACTAGCAATCATTACGTAATATTCTCTCTCAATCGGGGATCGACAAAGGATTTCCCACGCACTGAGAGGGAGGAGGGAGGAGGGAGGAGGGAATTAGGCCTACCTGCCCGCGTGGCGCACTCACTGGTCCCCGTTACATACTCTCTCTCTCCTCTCATCATTACAAATAAGTCCCACACACAACACTTATAACTAATGATATAAAATAGAACTCGTTGACTCAGATGAAAACAAAATACATATTTATAATACTTATAGTACAACGGCTCACATAAACTAAGTTAGGAAACTCTACACAGACTACAGCCAAAGTTCCTGCCCTGACGATCCTAGCGAGAGTGGGGCCTGACTGGGCGTTCTGTACAGCATGCTCATACTCGACATGCGTCACACCTCCCCCAAGATTTTACTTGCTCAACCCTGAGCTAAAATCTGATATACAGAACCCCATCAAACCCCTCACACCCAGCGACCGCATGGCACTAAAACAACGCTGAGTTTATCACTAAAACACATCTTATAAAAAAAAAATTCACATTTCATAACTCCTCCCAACAATAGTAAAAGACATAATATCATGCTCCCAGAGCGAGCTTACAGCAGCTCAGCCGTTTGATAGTTCGTGGACTACTCAAACTCTATAGGCTATGACAAACTTATACAATTATCTATATTAAAAGAAAGAGTTTTTTTTTGTTTATGATTTTTATATTTTAATATGTTTTTTCCGGCTGCACTATAAGGGCAGCCTATTTTTTTCTTCTATACCAAACGCTCAACTCCTGCTTTACGACCCAATACGCTGGGCTACAACCGCGAGCCAACAAGCACCAAGCGCAAAACACCACTCAAACTAAAGCAGGAGGCTACCCGTGTGTCAATCTACCCAGGATCATATACCCTTGAACGACCATCTGCAACCACGTTGTCACAACCGGCAATATGGCGTATGTCCAGGTTATATACCAATAACCTTAGTGACCACCTGGTCAGCCTCATATTCCGATTGTGAAACTGGTCCAAGATCTTGAGAGGGTGATGATCTGGGTAAACTACAACGACCGGACCATAGGCTGGAACATAGACCTCGAAATGCCCCAGCGCATCATCGTCCTTTTCACTTTCATTCATCAGGTTCTGAAACGTTGCTAGTGCATTCTTAAGTCCGTCAGGCATAACATTGCACTGGTAGGTACTCCCGTCCACAACAAAACCACATACCTCTTTAGCACGCTCGGACAAAGTTACAAGCAACGACCACTCACGACATTCCTTATCCCTCAGACCCTTCGTCCACACGTAATCCAGCTCTGCTTGCACCATAGGCTGTCGAGCAGGATTTATACGGTAGGGAATTAAACTGAGCCTTGCACTATCTCCAGCCTGCATGTCGGATTCTACCCCGTACATCAGGCCTGGAGAAGCAACAAACATGCGAAAGTACTGCCATAGCCTAGTAAATAACTGCCTTGCACTGTCTCCACGAACAACATGCCTAGTGCCCTCCCACAACCCAGCCGAGACCGCAGCTTCTAACCTGTAGTCTCCCTCCTTCTCCACCTTCGTCCCTAGAACAGCCAGGTCATGAGAGGGACAATCAGTACCACCCGTGCAGTCACTCCCACAGTTCATTATTGCTAAGGCTTCCCCGCCGATACCGTACATGCGCACCCCCGCATTCCTTGTGACGACATCTGCCTGCGCAGCATCACCGCTTTCAGCGACATGGCCAGATACAGTCGGTCTATGGTAGGGCTGTTGCATTAGACTAGAGCAGCATTGGGAGGCTATGCGACGACCGGGCACTGCGATACCACAGCCGACCTTACCAATCTGCTCAATATCCTCCTTTTGACCACCACCCTTGGCAGCCATGGGTCGACCCTGACCTGGCAACCATGCCAAAGCCTCGTCGCCCACCTTAAACCACCGAAACAACGAAGCTAACGGTCTTTCAACAGTCACGTGACCTGCCCGTGGAACATCTTGCACCGCCCGAGTTGTGAGACTCAGGGGCTCGGCACAACCAGTGGGGTATGAACCGAGCTGGTGCTGGAGTGCTGCACACTGCTGCTCAGGCAGGTGCTCTAGCGCTTCCACAGCCACCAGACTCGTGTCCCCCGCCCACGGCTCCGCCGAGACATAACAATCCCTTCTCTTCTCCACCTGTGCCCTACTACCCCCCTCTCCTTCTCCACCTTGGCCGCGGCAGACCAACGCAGGGACAGCAGGATGCTCAGGTGGTTGCCTCACAAACTCCTCCAACAGGTTCACATGACATGCTTCCCCGTCCTCGTGTTTGATCTCGACAGCACCATTACCACACTTCTGAACTTCCGGATCCTCCAACTGCAGTTTACAAATATCTGAGGGAACCAACCTGTCTAGATGCTTCCGAAGCAACCCAAGTCCTTCCCCAATATCAAACTGAGCAACCCTTTTTTCTCTCCGTGTGCAACGTTGCTGCCCTGGAGTCTCTTCCAGCCCTACCTCCTCACTAGCTGTGACAGGTCCTGGGGCCTCTCCAGACTCTAACATAGGTGCCAATACTGAATCACCCAGGAGAGCCGCCGAGTCAAAACTCTTAAAACCAACTCCAGCTTTAGCCTCCTCCTGTTGATCGTTCCTCTGCTGGTCTGAAGACGGAGGACTAGGCTGTGACACTTTAGCTGCCCGAGCTCGGGTGACAACACACGCCATGGGTTGTGTCTGGCACCGCTCGACCCACTCTTGCTCTTCCCCACTCACGTCGGCCGGCCTCTCGGCAACGACTAAGGGTAGAACCTCAGAAGCGGGCATTGCAAAGTCGTTGCCGAGAAGAAGGTCGACGCCCTCCACTGGCAGTTTCTCCACAATCCCGACATCCAATTCACGTGCCACCCCATCCACCTCCAACTCCAACCGCACCAGCGGGTATGACCGAGTTGCATTAATACCCTGCACCACTACCACCCGAGCCGCATTTATAGGGTAGCCAGTCAAGTTATTCATCAGAGTCTGGGAAGCACCCGTATCACGCAAGACCTCTACTCCATGCTTGCGCCCCGCCCACATCACGCAACCCCGTCCTCTATGGTCGCAAAAAACATCCTGAGCAGGGTTCGAGCCTCCCAGGTGCTTCTGCATTGGCTGTGCCTCAGCCTCTGACGAACTGCCCCGGGCAAACTCAGAAGACTTCAGAGACACACCAATGTTGCAGGCCAAAGACACAGCTGCTGTAGGTGGTTTGCTAGGACAGACTCTTGCAAAGTGCCCCTTTTCATGACAATGATAACACTCCAACTCCCCTCTGGGCTTCCCTTGGTACTGGGAAGGGCCCGGCCCCTTCTTAAATGGGACGGTGCTAGTCTTGTGGTCAGTCTTGGTATCATAGCTCTTGTACTTGTTTGCATAAAGTATATCACTAACTCGGGGGGGTGGGGCATCACGCCCCTTGTTACCTGCCTCACTACGCTGGGCAGACCCGCACCCACGAATTAGTGATAGCCGGAGGTCAGCCATCTCAGCTGCCTCCTGTAGAGTTTTAGGGTTCTTTTCTTTAATAGTTAAAGTCATATCTGCACCAGTACACTTATAAAACTGCTCGAGCAGAAACAGCTCAGTCAACTGTTCGGCCGTCTCAGCTTTCTCAGAACGTGTCCAGTTAGCAAGTGCATCTTTTAAGTCCCGGGCATGTTCAAGAAAGGTCGCCTTCCTAGTCTTTGTAACACCCCGAAACTTCAATCGATATGTTTCTGGTTGCAACTCGTATGCCCGTAGGACAGCTCTCTTCAATTCTGGGTAGTCAATGCAAGACTCTAAAGGCAGTGCATCATAAGCCTTCAGACCCTTACCCGTAAGTCTTGAGGAGACCAGAGCTGCCCACTTCTCTTTAGGCCAATTATGCTCCCTACACTTCTTCTCAAAACGATTAAAAAATTCTGTGACTTCAGTTTCACTAAATGCCGGCACCAACTTGACTAAGTGGGACAAGGACTGTTCTCTTACTTGGCCCTCACGGCCCATCCGAATCCCTGTCGACTCTGCACGAGTCTTATCTAAATCTATTTGAGCACAATATTTCTCTGAGTCGTACCTAAGCTCAGCCTCGTGCCTCCTAACCTCAGCCTCATGCCTCCTGGTCTCAGCCTCAATCTCCTGCTTCCTAGCCTCATTCTCCTGCTTCCTAGCCTAATTCTCCTGCTTCCTAGATTCATTCTCAATCTTAGCAAGCTCAAGTTTAAATATCATATCTGGAGACAGGCAGGAAGAGGGAGTTGCCACTACTGAAGGAGGGGGGGCAAGAACTGGGGAACCACCATACGCACCGCCCGAGGGCACTCCAATCTTCCAATTCTCATCCCTCTGTGGGAGAGTGCTAACCTCCGGCAACTGAGTGGACGGCACTGTGGGAGTCGAGTGAGAGGGGATCTGGGGAGGAACCCCCCCAAACGCCCTCTCCTCCGAAACCCCATGTCGCCCACGCAACACCCAGGAAATCAGCTCCCCCTTGGACATCCCTCCTACATTGGATCTGCCCAAAACCTTGGCTATCAGGTGCAAGCCATAAATATCCACCCCAGTCAGCCTCCCCTCCGTCACATGGTACTGCTTACTCACAAAAAGTCTAGCATCCTCCTCACTAGTTACTAACGGCACCTCCTCAAATGGCATCTCTCGCTCCTCGTCAGTACTAGGGCACGACATACTGAAGTTCACAAAAAATTCTCGAGACAAAAGTGTTAAACTCCCTTATGTAAGCACTAATTACTAAATTAACTGGAGTCTCTTAAATGCTCTCCTAATTGCCTTACAAAAAAAAATATTCTTCAATATGTACGCTAAAGTACGAACAAACAAATGTTGTACAACTCTGCAGAAAATTATACTGTTCACAAAATCCTAAGCAAGGTCGCCATTTGTTACGACCGGGCACTCGGGTACACTAGGGCTCTTACACAGGACTCGAGTATGGCTCGCTGCCACAACGGAAACACACGATCCCAACCCCAGAGTACTGCCAGCCGAACAAAAAACGCCACTACACTCCAGAGTTCTATCTGCTATAACGGGGTATACAAGAACTCGGTACTAGCGTTTCACACAACAGACTAATAACTAGACGGGAGTTATCTAGTCTGGTCAACAATCAAACAAAGAAGAAAGTACTACAACACTAAAGAATAGTGTTGGCCGAAGCCGAAGTAATCCACCCTTGAACTAAGAACTTAAGAAGTCCTCCACCCTCTACTTCGGATCGGCACTATTACGTTACGTTAAACAATAGTCCTCGAGCATCAAGCAAGGAATCTTCTGATAAGTTAGATGCTTCTCGAATACTCATAAGAAGTAAGTATCGGATTTTGAACAGCAATTTAATGAATAACTCACTGGTAATTAAAGGCTTTAAATTGACATAAGAAGAATTATAAGAATAAGCAATAGGATATGGCAAACATTAAGAAGAAGTACTCCGACAATGCACTGGCAATAGCCTACTAAGATTGTGCTCGTGGGCCACTAATCTCTGAAGTAGCTAAGCGTGCCACACATGAAATCAATAGTGCATAAACAATAACATACATAAGGAGAAGCTTCAATACTATGCTGTATCTGCTGGTCGAGCAAAGTCTAGCTGGGATATCTAAGGTTAGGAAACAATGGCTGAGCAAGCGGCTCGTAGCCTAGCGAGGTCCTTAAGACTGTGCGGCCAAATTACGTTAATTGACGGGATGCTCTCTTGAGAGATCCAGATCACTAGTATCTGGTTCTCTCCTGGCGATCCTCTCAAAGTCAAGCAAACGAGATAGCACAGTGTTGGGTGGCAGAGGCAAAAGCCCTCACTCGCAACACAGTGCTAAACTCTCAAGGTACACAGTCAGAAAGACCACCTAGGCTTCCCACGTCTCCGTTGCAATTGTACCGGTTCAACCAAAACCTAGTACTCATAGGAAATCACAACTCCCGAAACCCTATCCCAGTCTAGCATTACCTAAACCAGCAGAAAACAGGAACATGGATAATCGTACACAGGGAAATGCATATACGAGTGCAACAAACATCAATCAATCCTATTCTAGTTATCCCTTCCAAAATAGGCTATCTAACAGGCATATATCTCGTGAGAACTCAAGCGATAATACGTTGGCTGACTAAATCTGCACCAAAGGGATCATGGGTTAAAAAGGGACGAGAAGAGAAGAAGATAGGCTGTTCAGAGAGTAGAGAAAGTTCACATCAGTCGGAAGAATATGGATAGTTGCAAGGGATATGAGAAGTCGCTCTGCCTGATGAGTTCTAAGGGACAATGCGGCTAGACTTCCCTTTTTATACTCGGCCCTCTAGTGAGCATATCACCAACTACTAAGGACCGCCCACTAGCAATCATTACGTAATATTCTCTCTCAATCGGGGATCGACAAAGGATTTCCCACGCACTGAGAGGGAGGAGGGAGGAGGGAGGAGGGAATTAGGCCTACCTGCCCGCGTGGCGCACTCACTGGTCCCCGTTACACACTCTCTCTCTCCTCTCATCATTACAAATAAGTCCCACACACAACACTTATAACTAATGATATAAAATAGAACTCGTTGACTCAGATGAAAACAAAATACATATTTATAATACTTATAGTACAACGGCTCACATAAACTAAGTTAGGAAACTCTACACAGACTACAGCCAAAGTTCCTGCCCTGACGATCCTAGCGAGAGTGGGGCCTGACTGGGCGTTCTGTACAGCATGCTCATACTCGACATGCGTCACACTCGCTTGCTAACAGTGATGACAACGCCCTGCTACCAACTCGCTAATGTTAGCACAAAAATAGACCACAGGAAAAGGGAATAACAGGGAAAATAGGTGATAACTGAAGGAGGGGAGGAAACTGGGAAAGGAGGGGAGGTGGAGGAGTGATATTTGGCATGGCCCAGGGGCAAAAAAAAAAAAATAAATAAATCTGTTTTAAATTGATTTTTTTCCCCCCTGACTCTTAAGAGTCTTCCCACAGTTCCCGGGTTAAATATATAAGGACAATGCCACAAAGGCTAAAACAAGTCAGAATTATAAAATAATCACAACATTCATGGCCACACTTATACATGGCCACAACCAGAAAACAGCCACACTCATCAACGGCCACAACCAAAAGAGGTACACTCCTAAATGTCCAGAGCCAAAATGGCTACAATCTGTTCCTTCTGTAATTGCTCCATGCCCGATAAGTTAAATGATCTTTTGATAACTGTGACACAGCTCTTGTATCCAACACAATACCCTGTTTGCAAAACCGCTCGAACACCGGACAAGGTTGCTTGCAACTTTAACTTATTATTATGAACTCTGCGTAAGCAGAATTTGGTATCACCCCCCCCCCCCCCACCCCGTATAGTGGGTACCACACGAAAAAAAAATCTGTCGTCGGCGTTGTCGTTGTCCGTCTGTCTTGGAACTCCTCCTAGACCGTTGGACAAAATTTCACACTAACATTTGTTGCGTGAATGCGAACGTCAGCCCCCCCCCAGCAATGATGGCGTTCTGGGGGCGAAAACATCTTGCTATGCATTTGCTAGGTTATGTTAGTTTAGTTGGCATTAGAAGTGATGGTAGTAATAGTGGGATTGATGGTGATAGTAGTGATGATGGTGATAATAGTAGTGATGATGGTTGTAGTTGTATTGATGATGTTGACAGTAGTAGATATGATGGTATTACGGATAATCAATAATAGCATCTGTCATTTAATGTTCTTTACGGATAATCTGTAATAGTATCCGTCTATCGCGGATGATCAATATAGGATCTGTCATTTATCAACTCTGCGTAAGCAGAGTTTGGTATCGCCCCCCCATATAGTGGTACCACACGAAAAAAATATCTGTCGTCGTCGTCGGTCTGTCTCGGAACTCCTCCTAGACCGTTGGACGGATTTTCACCAAATTTCACACAAACGTTTGTTGCGTGAATGCAAACGTCTGTCAAAAAAGATTTTTTGAATTTATGCAATAGTTATGATTTTAGGTCGTCCAACATATGTTTTTTTTCCCGAGGGCTCAGATTTGTATGGGAACTGTAAGTATCCCATGCCGATGGTTGAAAACTCTCAAAGTCCAACCGCGTCCGCGTCCGCGTGAAAAACATGTTTTTGGGGGGAAATTGCCAATTTTTTACTCTTGTAAAATCCGTTTTCGGGGGCTTTTTGGACCATTTTTTGGACTATGACAATTTTTTTTTTTTTCCCCTTCATTCCTAACCCATTCGCTATTGTTTCTGGAATACAAAAAAATATTCAAACCTCTGGGCCCTGGTGGGACATTTATTACTAACTAGCTGGGGCTCAGCGGGTTAAGTTAGTTTAGTTGGCATTAGAAGTGATGGTAGTAATATTTGGATTTATGGTGATAGTAGTGATAATGGTGAAAATAGTAGTGATGATGGTTGTAGTTGTATTGATGATGATGACAGTAGTAGATAAGATGGTGACAGTAGTAGTAATGATGGTCATAATAGTAGTGATGATGGTGACAAGTAATGATGATAGTTGTAGTGATAATAATGACAGTAGTGATGATGGTGTGAGTATTAGTGATGATGGGGAGTAGTATTGAGGATGGTGAAATTTGTAGTTATGATGACGATAGTTGCGGCTCGCTTGGTGTAGTGACTAGCGTCTCGGACTTCCACCCAGAAGGCCCGGGTTCGCGCCCACGCTCGGCGCATTAAAGATTTTTCACAAGCACTGAGTCGTTACCATCCCTCATGAGCAAAGGGATGGGATAGTAGTACAGGACCCCAATGGAAATACGCCTAATCGGCCTTATTGAGCTATCCTTAGCTAGCTTAGCATGCGCTAGCTTTAAGAACTATTATTATTATTATTATTATTATTATTATTATAAGTTCATAGTAATGGTGATGATGGCAGTAGTAGTGATGGTGACAGTAGAATACATTATGGTAATATTTATGACAGTAGTAATGATGATGGTTATAGTAGTAGTGATGATGTTAACAGTAGTAATGATGATTGTAAGATGGTGGTGCTGATATTAGTAATGATGGTTGATAGTTGTAGTATCAATGATGATAGTAGTGATTAAGATGCTAGTGACAATGGACAGTGATGATGGTGAGAGTAGTAGTGATAATTGTAATTGTAGTAGTGATGATGATCATAGTAATGGTGATGACAGTACTCGTGATGATTGTGGCAGTTGTAGTGATTATGTTGATTGTGATTGATGATGGTATTAGTAGTGATGATGGTAACCCATCGCAGAGTTGGGTATGCCGTTTTGATTTTGGGCAAAACGGCAAGTCTACTGTAGTTTATTATTATTATCAACTCTGCGTAAGCAGAGTTTGGTATCGCCCCCCCGTATTGTGGGTACCACACAAAAAAAATGTCTGTTGTCGTTGTCGTCCGTCTGTCTCGGAACTCCTCCTAGACCGTTGGACGGATTTTAACCAAATTTCACACAAAGATTTGTTGCGTGAATGCGAATGTCAGACAAAAAACATTTTTTGAATTTATGCAATAGTTATGAGTTTAGGTCCAAAATATGGTTTTACCCCCCCCCCCCCCCCCCCCCCCAGCAATGATGGCGTTCTTAGTGTGTGAGTCCCGAAACTCACACACTAAGAACGCATTCGTTCTGGGGGCGAAAACATCTCGCTACGCATTTGCTAGGTTAAGTTAGTTTAGAAGTGATGGTATTCTGAACTTCTTATACCTAACTTCGGTAAACCAGTTCTTATTCGGCGTGATTCTATTCCTCGTGCTCGTGGAATGAGCTTGTATATTAGATCTTGGTATAATGCTCAGCACTTAACTAAGCGTATTTGTAAATGCCATGAGATGCAGTTAGTTAAAGTTTCCAGCAAGTATCATAATGATTACATTTTTAGCCTGTACAGAAATCCTGATGTTAACAATGACATATATGACTGCCTTTTAACAGCCATGGCTTCAATACAGTCTGTAGATGTCAAATCATCTTTTATTTTTGTTGATGTCAATGCGCATCATCAAGAGTGGTTGAACTCGGTCTCTCCAACTAATAGAAATGGTCATGCTGCATTGGATTTTGCAAACTTATCTGGTTGTGAACAGCTAATCCAAGGACCTACTCATATGTCTGAAAATTGTCTTGATCTAGTACTAACAGATATTTCTGGCGTTGGAGATACCTCCGTTCTTGTACCTGTTGGCACTTCCAACCACAATGCCATCATGTGTAAAATTAATCTTTATTTTTCTGTTCCTGATATTACTCTCTCACGTAAAGTCTACCTTAAATCCCGGGTTAACTGGGACAACGTTTGTAATATTGAGTGGAATCACATACTAAGATCTCGTGACCCGGTTTCAGCTCTCAACAATTCCCTTCTTGGTATCCTTCGCAAAAGAGTTCCATCAGAGACAATTAAGTCTCTTATCAGGGATAAAGCATGGTTTAATGATGACTGCAAGCGTGCATTTGATGACAAACAGGCTGCATATCGTCTATGGAGGCGTAATCAAACCCCCTTGCATTGGGAAAATTATGTTTTTAAAAGGGCAGCTGCGCAGAGAGTTTATGATGGTGCTGAGAGGGATTATAACTCCCATCTTCAGGTTCTGGCAGGAGCTACACAGCCTCATAAATGGTGGTCCGCTTTGAAATCCTCTTTATTTGGAATAGATTCCTCCATGCCTCCTCTTTGTGATTCTGATGGTTCCATCTCTTTTGATCCATTATCGACGGCCAATATTCTATCTAATATTTTTATTAATAAGCAGAGTAATCAGGAATTGTCTTTGCCATTGACATGTTCTCTAGACCCAACCTCAATTCAATGACATTCAAATCAGCTGAATTGAAAAGGTACTTGCTGGATCTTGATACCTATGGTGGCACAGACCCGGATGGGTTTTTCCCTCTCTTTTTTTAAAGGTTACAGTGGTCTTGGCACCTAAATTGGCTGTGGTGTTTAGGTTGCTTTTGAAATCAGGTAGTTTTCCTCTTTGCTGGCGTAAGGCTATTATCACTCCTATTCCAAAGGGAAATACTGCCTCATCATCTCCTAATGACTATCGCCCTATCTCCATTACACCTATCCTATCCAAGCTCTATGAGAGGCTTTTGTCCAGACGCTTTTCCTCTTATTGTAATAGTCATAATTTGATACCAAACTCACAGTTTGGTTTTCGTAAGGGACTGGGTACATGTGATGCACTTCTGACACTCGCCCATGACTTGCAATCTTCATTGGACCAGGGACATGAGTCTCGCGTCGTGGTTATTGACTTTAGTTCTGCTTTTGATTTAGTCAACCATAAAGCACTTCTGTTTAAGTTACAGCTCATTGGTATTGGTGGCAATTTTTTAAGATTTTTTGACGAAAAGATCTCAGTCTGTGGTCATTGATGGGTGTCGTTCCCCTTCTGTTGCTGTTGTTTCTGGTGTTCCACAAGGCAGTGTCCTTGGGCCTTTGCTTTTTATTATTTTTACTGCTGACCTGTGTTCCGAGCTTGAAAATAAACTAATCTCCTATGCTGATGATACAACTTTATATGCGTCAATTGCATCACCAATAGATCGACACGTAATTGCTACTGCTCTGAATAGGGATTTAGCCAAAATTACATCATGGTGTGAACTTTGGGGCATGAAACTTAATGCTAGTAAAGCACACTCCATTATCATCAGCAGATCTCGTACCTTGGATCCTCCCCATCCTTATCTACAAGTTTCTGGCGAGCAAATTGAGAATGTGGATACTCTGCGTTTGTTAGGAGTTACTGTCGATCCCAAACTTACTTTTGAAAAGCATATTCGTTCTTTCTCCTCTTCCATTTCCCAAAAAATTGGTCTGCTTCGCAAGGTTTATAAAACATTTGCTTGTGACGCCACAGTTATCAAGTCTTTTTATGCTTTTATTTTGCCACATTTCGAGTACTGCTCACCTGTCTGGTTGTCAGCAGCTGACTGCCATCTCAAGTTGCTTGACAGGTCGCTAAATTCCATCAGTTTTATTCTACCTCATTTGTCTCTTGATCTGTGTCATCGACGTAAAGTTGGTGCCCTTAGTCTTTTATTTAAAGTTTTTAACAACCCTCAGCATCCCTTACATGGGGTTCTGCCTGGGCCCTATGTCCGGGCTCGTGCAACTAGATTCACAAGCAATCTTAATGATCTTGCCATGAGCCGTGTTAATTTTTCTATTACACAGTTTTCACAGTGTTTTGTGCCGGCCATGGTTGACTTGTGGAATAAGTTGCCAGATGAGCTAGTCAATTCAGCTAATATCTCCATTTTTAAGTCTAGAGTTAATTCTTTTTTGCAGCATTAATTCTAATTTTTAAACTTATTGTATTATATTTATGCTTGATATCCTCCACTGCATAATATGTTATCTGTGTTTAATATGTGTATATGTACAGTACAGTATACAGTATATGTTTTTATTTTTTCCTAAGTTGCCGTAGTCTCTCTCCAGTGTCTCCGGGTGTTTTGTGTGGATTGATCTTGATGGTGTTTCTGCACCCTGGTTGGAGACTTCGGCATCTCATATAATAATAAAGTAATAGTGGGATTGATGGTGATAGTAGTGATGATGGTGATAATATTAGTGATGATGGTTGTAGTTGTATTGATGATGTTGACAGTAGTGATGATGATGACAGTAGTAGATATGACGGTGACAGTACTAGTAATAGTGATCATAATAGTAGTGATGATGGTGACAAATAATGAGAGTTGTAGTGATAATAATGACAGTAGTGATAATGGAAGTGACGATGGTGTGAGTATTAGTGATTATGGTGAGTAGTAGTGATGATGGTGAAAGTTGTAGTGATGATGACAAAAGTTGTAGTGATGATGACAATAGTTGTGATGATGAAGATCATAGTAATGGTGATGATGGTGACAGTAGGATACATGATGGTAATACTTGTGACAGTAGTAATGATGATGGTTATAGTAGTAGTGATGATGTTAACAATAGTAATGATGAGTGTAAGATGGTGGTGATGATAGTAGTAATGCTGGTTGATAGTTGTAGTATCAATGCTAGTAGTGATTAAGATGGTTGTGACAATGGTGACAGTAGTAGTGATGATAGTGAGACTAGTAGTGATGATTGTAATTGTAGTAGTGATGATGATCATAGTAATGGTGATGACAGTAGTCGTGATGATTGTGGCGGTTGTAGTTATGAAGGAAGTAGTAGTGATGATTGTGATTGATGATGATATTAGTAGTGATGATGGTAACCCATCGCAGAGTTGGGTATGCCGTTTTGATTTTGGGCAAAACGGCATGATTACTTTATTATATATTATTATTATTATTATTACGACCACCCGATCCTCCCAGCCGGATGCGATAGTGGCACTGTGGCGCTGCCAACTGGGAGGCTATTCGGCAGTACTTGTTTGACTTCCCATGGAATGTTTTTTGCTTCCGTGGTCGGGGACCCAAAGAGAGTGCTGAACGCATTACCAAGCTAATCCTCTCGGTCATGGATGCATCCATTCCCTTTTCTTTCTCTCAGACTAGTGCCAAAAAATCTTGGTTCATTCACCTTTGATCTACTGTTGTCCGCTATAAGGAGGAAGCATTCAAACGACACAGACGCCTTCAAACTCAAGAATCTCATTCTTTCTATTTTTCTGCCCGGAATCAAGCTAAATCTGTCCTTAGACTCGCCAAACACTCTTTCATCAAAAATAAATGCACTGAACTATCAAACTCCAGCACTTCCCAAGCAGGGATCAAGCCAAAAACCACTCCAAAAAAATGTCTTCCTCGTCTTATCCTCCCCTTTCCCACTCTGATGGCACAACCATCACTTCTTCCTCTGACAAAGCTGAACTCTTTGCTCAAACTTTTGTTAGAAACTCCACTTAGGATTATTTTGGTGCTATTCCTCCCTCTCCACCCTCCTATCTCCTACTTATGCATAATATTCTAATCTCTTCCAAAGATGTACTTTCTACCCTCTTTGGGCTTTATACTTAGAAGGTGTATGGTCCTGATGGTGTTCCTCCTATTATACTCAACACTGTGCTTCCGTGCTGACTCCCTGCATAGGCAAACTCTTCCACCTGTCTCTCCTCTAACGCCTTCCCTTCTTGCTTGAAGTTTGCTCTCATTCAACCTGTCCCAAAGAAGGGTGACCGCTCTCAGCCCTCCAACTATCGTGCAATTGCTCTCATTTCTTCCATATCTAAAGTTTGAAACTATTCTTACTTCAAAATTTCTTAAGCATTTCTCTTCTCATAATCTACTCTCAGATCGCTAGTATGGCATCTTTAAGGGGCACTCTACTGGCGATTTTTTTTCATATATTACTAATTCTTGGTCGTTCTCGTTTCGGGACTTCGATGAGACCTTTTCTATTGCGCTAGACATATCGAAGGCCTTTGATGGTCTGGCAGAAATCACGAATTTCTAAACTACCCTCCTTCGGTTTCTATTCCTCCATCTGTGCCTTTATCACTAATTTCCTTTCTGGCTGTTCCATAGCTGCAGTTGTGGACGGCCATCATTCACTTCCTCATCCTATCAATTCCGGTGTTCCTGATCGTTCTATCTTCAATTATCTTTCTAATATTCATAAATTATCTTCTCAACTGTATCTCCAGCCCTGTCCATTCATATGCTGACGACTCTACCTTACACTATTCAACTAGACTTACAGATTGCCCCAGCATGCAATCCCTCAAAAACTCATGTGATGAAACCATAGAACACTTATCTTCTGATCTGTCTACCATTTCCAATTGGAGCAGAGCAAATCTTGTTGCTCTCAATTCTTCCAAAACCCAATTTATCCATGTATCTACCCGTCAAGAACTCCCGGTGGATTATCCCTTATGCTTCAACACCACAAATATCAACCCATCTTCTCTAAGTATCCTCGGTGTCTCTTTTTCTTCTTATCTCTCTTGGAAAGACCATATTACCACTCTTGCTCAAACGGCTTCCCAGAAGCTGAGTGAGCTCAACCGCCTCAAGAGGTTCTTTATCCCTGCACAGTGTCTTGCTCTGTACAGGGGCACATTGCATCCATGTTTTGAGTGTTGTTCACATGTGTTTAACCCGTGGAGCCCTGGCTAGTTTTATAATGTTTGCGCACCAGAACCCGGCCGGTTTTCAAAAAATGGTTTTATTCCAGAAACAATAGCGAATGGGTTAGGAATGAAGGAAAAACCACGAAAACCGCTCAAAAAGCTTAAAAAATGGTCCTACAGAGCCCCCGAAAACGGATTTTACAAGAGTAAAAAATTTAAGGCAATTATCCCAAAAAACCAGGTTATTGTGCGCTTGCGCGCACGCACGTGGACGTTGAGAGTTTTCAAGCATCGGCACGGTTGCGTGGGATACGTACACAGTTCCCATACAAATCTGAGCCCTCTTGAGTGGCTACACCTGAGGTTACGGTCGGCGCAATTAGGGTGACGCGCCAGGTGCGTCTCTGGGGCTGTGCGTTACATACATCGCCGACGCGTCAGACGCGTCGCTGGGGTTATACGGGTTAAAGGATCCTCTCACACAGCACTTCTAAACAAAGTAGAAAAGAAAGCCTTTCATATCATTAACTCGTGTCCACTTACCGGTTCTCTACAATTTCTCTCTTCGCTGCAACGTTGCATCTCTATCGCTATTACAATCATCAGCATTCCTCAGAGCTCTCTCAGTGTATAACACCTCCTCTACATAGGGACGTAGTACCCATCTTGCAACACAATCCCACCACTTCTCTGTGCAAGTCTCCAACCCAAGAGTGAAACGATGCTCCCAATCTTTCTTCTATTCAACAGCTGAGCTCTGAAACTCTCCCTGAACCCATCTTTCCCTCATCCTATGATTAAATTGCTTCAAACTGTGTGTCCAGACATTCCATGATTTTGGCCTTGTCACTCGTTCAACACTGGGGCAGGCTCTTATTACAGGCAGTTTTGCTTTCTGTCTCCCTCATCCACATAGAAATAATACAATATATCTCAAATGAATGCACAGTATGCATATCTGGTATGTAGCTTTCTTTCCAAAATAAGAGTATACACCTTTATTTTAACATTATTTCGGTATGTATTGTTTGTTACAGTGATGGAGTCGTGTCCCTCCTCCAGTCGTGTGTTGGTGACGGTGAGCACATCTCTGGCTTCCGGTCTCTCCATCATGATGATGGGTGGTGTCAGCTATCTACTGAGGGACTGGCGCCACCTTCTGCTCGCCAGTGCTTTACCCTCACCTTTCCTTGTTCTTATGGCCTTGTAAGTGGACGTACGCAACTGCTCATCTTAACCCTTTGAGGATCATGGCGCATTTTGAAAGTATATTCTGGCTGTTAGTAGACAATTTTGTACAGCTTGGGAAGGATCTGTGAGAATTGAAATGGTAAATCATACCCCAATTATTCTTTTGACTTCCATACACCCTTCCTAATCTGAATAACATCGTCAACTAGTAGCCAGAATAAACTGGCAAAACGCGACATAATCCTCAAGGGGTAATTAACTGGGGACAAACTAACATGTCCTTGAACCTTAAGCTGCAAACTTGCATTCACCTTTCCAATGCCAGTGGTCTCTCTGGGCGCTGCTACAGGTCGCAATTCTTCCCATCTCAAAGACTGTAGTTCTCTGCATGAGTAATCGACCTGCTTCAGAATTGAAACTTGTAGTGCTTCACAATTGTGAGCGAAAGTGAGGTCAAGGGTGCATGGCAATACTACAATATCTATCATACCTAGATATGTTCATATGTTTCAATAACATGAAATGGCATAATAGCCCATGTAAAATTGTGTGCGAGTTAAGAAATTCACAATACTGTATTTATAACCTGCTGGATGAAATCCTGCGCGGCAACCACAGTCATTCTGCGGGCCCATGTAAACGCCATGCAAAGTATTGCACTTCCTAAGATATACAAATGTAGCCAGGTGAATTGCATGTCCATTGATAGTAAAAACAACTAATCTAGGTTGTAAATCAAGGGACCCACAGTTAATGTATCTTTGGAATCATAAAACCTTTACATTTTTTAAAAATGTGTTTCCTTGTTTAAAAATTAAATGTTTATTCCAGCTATTTTATCCAATTAGAGTGTTTTAAATGTATAGGAGGAACGATAAGCAGGAGTGGAGGTATGAAAATGGAGGTAAAACAGAGAGTGTGTGAAGGAAGGAAGGTTTTCGGAGCAATGGAAAGTATGTGGAAGACGAGAAATCTCGGAATAAAAGTAAAAAAGTGAAATGTATCAAGGAATTGTGCCTACAGTGATGTATGGGGCTGAGACATGGGCTCTGAAGGAAAAGGAGAGAAGAAAGCTGGATGTGATGGAGATGAGCTGTTTGAGAAGTATGTGTGGAGTTACTCATAGAGACAGATTGAGGAATGAAGAGATACGTAGGAGAGAGGGGCAGCAGGAACATTTGTCGGCCAGAGTGGACATAAGGGTGCTGAGCTGGTATGGTCATGTTGAACGAATGGGAGATGAAAGGCTTACAAAGAGAATATGGGAGTCAGATACAAGGGGAGATGGAAGGGCAGGAAGACTCCCATTGAGATGGAAAGACTGTGTAAGACAACCTTTGGGATGAGAGAGGAATGACTATAGATCAGGCAAAGGGAGTAGTAATAAACAGGAATGAATGGAGAATGCTTGTGAATAGATGAATGTAAACACAGTCGTTTGGGAGAGGGTAATGCGCCAGTTGGTGAAGCTTCGCTACGGGCTGCCTGCGGAAATCGGCACCTCTCCGTGGGATCTGGGACCTGGCAATCTTTTGCTGGGGACTCCAAATGGGCCTGGGTCTCTGGGTATTTCTCCTGGGCGATCTAGATGTGTGCAAGATTTTATTTATTTTTTATTTTTTTTGATGTGTTGTGATGTCCCTGTTCGGGCTCTGTCTCGAGTCACCCCCCCCCCCCCCCCCCCCCAAAAAAAAAAAAATAGAAAAACTGGGGAAGGTGCCGGAGTATATACATACAAACATACATACATTTTTTCCACTTAGTATTGAAATGAGATGCAAAATCAAGCTTCCAAAGCAAACTATTGGAACTTGATATACAGTATATAATTATGTAGAACCAAGCAATGGCAAATCAAATACACTTTTTAAAGAAAATCATGTTTGCGCCACTATGGCCACTGACCCTGCACTGCGACCTTGCCTCCTGCTGTATACGCTTATGGATTCAAGAAATAACCCCTGGCTCTTACTCTTTATGTAATTCCTAGATACATCAAAATAGAGTAGTAGTAATCTCTTTGTATTTACGTATTCTTTAGTATTAAAACATTCGGAGGAAAACTTAGAATTTAATTTGAAATCAAGTTAGGTCATAAGGTCATTTATATTTCTATGTTTATGAAGGATACACAAGGAAAAGCTACTTGTAACAATTGTCCCCGACAATATTAAAAGAGTGATAGAGAGCCAAATTCTGGGAACGTTAGTCAAAATGTCTGGACAAACAGAGCTTGAAGCAATTTGAGTCACAGAATGAGGGAAAGATAGATTAGAAGAGAGAGTTCCAGAGTTTACTTAAGTTGAATAAAGAATGGGAATATCTAAAAAACACCATCTGAGGAAGAGCACTTTATTGACAACGTTTCGCAGATAGCTTCATCAGGTCACTAACAAATGCTGGTACATAGGAGGCCTTAAATATCCGTCCAGACAGGTGGCGGGGGAGGAGAGGGAGGTGGGGGTTGGGAGGGAGGAAGGAGGCAGGACATATATATAGGCTCCACCTCCCCTTCCCCCATGCTTCTGCCCCCTCCCTGTCCTGCCTCCTTCCTCCCTCCCAACCCCCACCTCCCTCTCCTCCCCCGCCACCTGTCTGGACGGATATTTAAGGCCTCCTATGTACCAGCATTTGTTAGTGACCTGATGAAGCTATCTGTGAAACGTTGTCAATAAAGTGCTCTTCCTCAGATGGTGTTTTTTATCCATTCTGTCTACTTTTCAAGTACCACTCAACACAATGGGAATATCGGTTCATGAATGGCTTAAACAATAAGGGAGGAGGTATAAACTGAGAAGAACACAGATTTTTGTGAAAGCGCAAGAAGAGTGAGAGAGCTGTAACATTGCAGCATGTAGAGAGAGATTGGAGGGAATTAGTAAGAGTAGGGGAGTTGATGAAGCAAGATGCTTTTGACTTTTTCGAGAAGTGTGGTATGGGCGTAACATCGCCACACATGCGAACAGTACTTGATACATGGGCACACAGTGCCTTTATACAGAGCAAGAAGTTTTGCGGGGGTAAAGAACTAATGGATAACCTTACATAATATTAACTTCTTAGCTGCAAGTATCCTTTAGCAAGTCCTATATAAGTGGTTGCGAGTATCCAATCCATAGACACGAACTTCACAGGCTAATAAATACCGCGCCAGTGTACACACGGCCCCCATGCTTTGATGGCGCGTAGTGAAACTAGGCAACTCAAGCTTCCACACGCCGAGAATCTCCCAGACACATCAGTTACCTGGCAGACATCGAGGAGAGATGTACTGCTCTGTTTGGTGATGGCCACGAGATGGGCGAGTTGAGGAAATGAGAACGAACATGGGTGGGGGACAGCGAGGGGGAAAACAGTTGTGGTTTGTAGGACGAAGCACTACTCCAGCAACACCACTGTCCTATGCCTGCCTGGGGTGCACGTACATGTGCGCTCCTTTTCAACCCCAGAGCCACATACAACTGTCCAAACACCCCTCTGTAGTACGACGTGTGGGGGCGAGTGGAAAGAGGACGACACAACACAGAATCTCATCTTTTCCTCCTCTTCCTTCCACCACAAATCCTTCTCACACCGCATATATATTTTTTTTTTTTTTTTTTTTTTTTTTTTTAAAAGAGACTATGAACGGAGGAAGGCATGTCTCTTTACCAACACCCCCTGTCCTGCCCTTACTGTTTCTCCTCCCACCCTTTCCCCCTTCATCATTTATCCTATAGTTCCCTCCCTCACTCCCTATAAATCCTTCCTCCCGCCTCAAATACGTTTAGTCACCCTTCTTTAAACTCCTCCTACCTCTCTCCACCCTCCTACATGCACGAGCGAGGGCTCTATCTCGCCAGTATCATGGAGATGTCCGAGAAGATTGACTTAAGTTGCGCTCCTTTCCACCTCCCTACCACCGCTCCCGTCACTAATATATGGTTTTTCACTAGATATTTCCTCTTTACACCTATTTTCTGGTTATTCAACGTTCACATATTCATTATCCAAGTAAAATATGTGGATATAGATCATGACTGTTGCTTTTTTGTATGGTAAATAAAGCTAATTTTGTGAGAATTGAAGCCGAACCCTTTGCACTGGCGGCACTTTCAAAAACATGATTGTTGTTGTTGTTGTTTTTCCACAAGCTGCCTGGCCGAACAGCCCCAAGTCCCCGAGCAAGGCCAAGGCCATAACCGAGCGCCCCCACAGAACCCTCCCTGCCGACCACAATAAAGCCTGGGTGACCGAAGCCACTCCATGGCGGGGAGCTGAGGAGGGTGCGGAAACGCCCGGGAAACCAAAGCCCCACCCAGGGCCCTGTGCCCCTCAGCAATTATGAAGAGAAAGTTGAGGGGCAAAGTAAAAAAGGGTTAATTCTCCTACTTAGATTTGCATGATATTTCTTAAAGTATCTTCCCCTCCCTGTATTTTCCAAAATATACTTTTTCAGGCACAGCAATTGATAGATGTTATTTTTCCTCTAACTTGGATCGCTAATATTGGATCAAAAGCATGAAACCCTACTAGCATCCTATCTCATGAACTAGTTAACATGGAAATCCCTAACCGAGAAGAATGTACCTCATCCTGTGCACACACTTTCTCTTTAGATTAGAATGGTTTTTAGTTATTAAGTCCTCGAAGATTCACCGACACCATAGATGACACAGCAGGCGACAATGCCCCAGCTAGCTCCAACCCCGGACACACCACAACCCTAGATAAGAAGTCAAATTCACGTCTCTCTAGGCTTGACGATACTGGAATGGACATCTGAATACCTTCAAAAGTGCTACCACCTGACCAGATCAGAGCCTGTGCCCATCATGATCCTAAAGGTGAAAGCCCCTACATTGTCTTCGGTGCCCACACCAGACCTAGGCGTGAGAAGGCAAGAGCAGACAGCCACAGAAGCTGATTGGCCAACCGGAACCGCATTGCTTTTCCAACCTACCCCAGGTTTGGCTGGAATTCCCTGATCCCAGAAACATCATCACCGCTGACCATCACCTGTTTCTGGATCAAGATAACGATCACAAGATAGGCCTCGGAACGTGATTAGTCCACACCAAATAAGCAGAGAGGCCTCTCAATCATGGACGGGGCCTTACTAGTCGGGTCAATATACCACCTGACCCACAACAAATTGTAACAAAAGGTTTTTCAGTGGTTTTCATTCCTACTGGATATACTGATCAACAGAAAACAAGTCTACCAAAATCTGACATCCAGAAATGGGTTAAAACTGAGTAATTTTCAAGATGGGCGCCACCGGGCTTTGAAATAACTAAAACAGCTATAACTTCTTCAATAATTGTGATAGAAACATAATTGTTGGTTCTGGTCTATGGTTTTAATGGATCAGCAATGCACTGGTGTTAATAAAATTCAGATCTGATCAGTATTTAACCTGAAATCTAAGATGGCGGCAAAAAATGAAGGGCGTAAAATCAATAAATTTTCCATCTGAACCAAAATCACTGAACACCTGGTGCCACTGAAACAGTTATTTGTGAACATTACATAATGACAGTTTAGGTTACAATTTCAGTCCTCATCACTGTCCTCTAGTTCCTCAGAGGCTTGATATAGTGGATTGTCACAAAACGTCATTTGGCATGATCCACATGCAGACGTACACGGAAGCCCATTCTTTCTGCAGCTGCAATGGGGTCTGTTACGTCCTGGGATATATAAACACTGGGCTCTTTCCATTGGACTAGGTATGCGGCAACAAGCAACAACGGAAAACGCTAGATCCAACCCTTATCTATAAACCCAGGCAACAAACCACCCTAAACCGTCAAGAGTCCTGCCTGGACAACGAGGTATCCTATGACTCGGTTACAGGGTGCACGCACTATAGACTGCTGATAGTCAAGCAGGCTATACAAAAGATCACACAATTAAGTTGACTTAAAGCTTCAAGGAAAAGATAGATAATGGAATTAAATTGCAGAAACAATTTAATAACAAACTAGAAGAAAGTACATTTAACGTTACGTTAATTAATATAACTAATCACCCCTGCGTGAAAGAAGGTGAAAGCAAACAGTCCTCAAAACATCGTACAGGTAGACAAGATGCAGGTTTCTAAACTGCATGCGGCTACTGTAGGATCTGATGCTTAGCAAAGAAAGTAAGTTACGGATTTAGAGAACTCTTAACTAATAAGCAGGAATAAATACTAGTGATAGGACCTACAGTGTATGATGGCATAGGTATAATTAAATAAAGGCAGCAACTCGCAACATAACCACATACAGGTGTGCTTCTCATTCTTAGTCAGGCAAGCCTGCTCGGACAGAGTCTCTAAGCCACACCCTGACTCACAATGCTCACAAAGACGGTAAACTGTGGCACAATAACAAGCATACAGATATAATAAACCGCTAGCTGTTAATCTGCCAGGTGGCAGAGGTCTAGCCGGAAGGATATAGGCTTCTGATACCCGGACTGAGCCACCTGCTCTAGTCTAGGGATGTTCCCAAGTCTGTGCGCCAAATTACTCTAATTGAAAGGGTGCTCTCTTGAGAGACTCAGATCCCAAGTATCTGACTCTCTCCTGGCGACCCTAAAACAAATGCAAGACGTGCTAGCGCAGTGCTGAGTGGACTAGGCAAGGGCCCTCACACAACACAACACTAGACACACAGGCACACAGACAAGAAAATGCCCCCAGACTCCCACGGGTATCCTAGTAAAGTCGTGCAGGTCCACAGGACTCGCACCAGCAGACTTTACTTAAAGGATCACAAAAAGCCTCCCCTCCGGTCTAGCCCCGGCTCACCTGCCACAAGAACACACTAGCAAGCATGAAACCACCAAATATGAAACAACAAAAAAGCTTCCTAGGTCTCATTAACAATTATATCTCTGCATAAGGCCCAAAATCCTATCTAGTTATCTGAGAGCTCGTCGTTAATACAATGATAGATATAAGGTCTATCAAGGGGATGGGGTAATTAAATAGACTGGTGAAGTAGTGGACAGAAGGTATACAAAGTAAGAGAGAAAGTTTCTAAGTGGGGTTGAGAGGGATAGATATCAAGGGGGTCCGAAGGGTA
Organism: Lithodes maja; assembly: GCA_037953745.1. Taxonomy (NCBI): domain Eukaryota; kingdom Metazoa; phylum Arthropoda; class Malacostraca; order Decapoda; family Lithodidae; genus Lithodes; species Lithodes maja. Next base: position 61,790 of record JBAKBP010004618.1, read on the forward strand.
CGACAGTGAGGTGAGCTCTGAGTCTTGAATCTGTCTGGACCCCACCCTAGGCATGCGAAATACATCCCATGCTTGGCAACACTCAACACCGTTGCCGGGTCAAAATCGTCTACCCCTTGCGTGAGTCGAAACTAAGCCTAACGTTGCGATTAATTGGCAACAATCAGGCTCGTCCCAAGCTACTCTCTCCGCGCCCGCGCGAAGCAACGTCCCCCAGCCGGTCTCTCTCTCCCGCTCGTCTCCTCCCACTCTCACTAGACTTACATCTTATATATAATAATGAAATAATCAACTATCGAGAATAAAATATACTAAGATGTGTTGGTTAAGAATAAGGGCAGCTTCAAGCTGTGAAACAACATAAGAATATCCCAGACATTAGTCACATTGTCGTAGGATATATACTAAGGAAAAGCCGGCCAGCCGGCTGCCGCCAGCCGGTTTCTAAAAGGCTGGGCAGCCGACACTCGCGCATGCCCGCACGTGGCTACTATGCAGGAGCGTCACACCTCCCCCAAGATATAAGACACTTGACTAAGTTCTTCATATCTAACAGAAAGCTTCTCATAGTACCACACACTGTTGCGACACAAGGCACTATATATAAAAAAAATAAAGACTGTTGCGCTCCACCGAGCAAGTTCAACTAACTTAGCGACAATAAGCGAAAACATTCAACTTAGATACTCCTACAACATCTTATACAAAATTCTACACGTTATAAAAATAAAGAGTTTTTATAAGGTTTTTGCTTTTTTAATTTGTTTATGGCGGCTGCACTTACAGGGGCAAGCCTATTTAACTCCACTCTCAACACAGACTGACTGAACGGCGAGGGTTATCCTGCAAACAAACCCTCCCGTGACAAACCAATCAGCCAAAACATTATCAGTGCCCTTAGCATGCCACACATCCAACTTGTGTCCCGGCAGCAAAATAACACCTGGCACTGATAAACTGCCCAGTTCATCACAAGACTGGCATTTCTCTTCGCTCTTTCCGGCAACGGGGCCTGCCAATAACCTTTCACTAGTTCCACCTTCGTGATAGGCGATGCAGCCCCGAGGCGGTCTATGGTGTCGTCAACTCTCGATAAGGTATAGGCGTCTGTCAGGGATAATGCACACACACTCTCGCAATCAACACACTCACTGATCTTGCCACTTAACACAGGTTGCAAAGTTACAGGCAACGACCACTCACGACATTCCTTATCCCTCAGACCCTTCGTCAACACGTAATCCAGCTCTGCTTGCACCACAGGCTGTCGAGCCGGATTTATACGGTAGGGAATTAAACTGAGCCTTGCACTGTCTCCAGCCTGCATGTCGGATTCTACCCCGTACATCAGGCCTGGAGAAGCAACAAACATGCGAAAGTACTGCCATAGCCTAGTAAACAACTTATCTCGCAGAATAACAATCCTAGTGCCCTTCCACAACCCAGCCGAGACCGCAGCTTCTAACCTGTAGTCTCCCTCCTTCTCCACCTTCGTCCCTAGAACAGCCAGGTTATGAGAGGGACAATCAGTACCACCTGTGCAGTCACTCCCATAGCTAATTATTGCTAAGGCTTCCCCACCGATACCGTACATGCGCACCCTCGCATCCCTTGTGACGACATCTGCTTGCGCAGCATCACCGCTTTTAGCGACATGGCCAGATACAGTCGGTCTATGGTAGGGCTGTTGCATTAGACTAGACAGCATTGGGAGGCTATGCGACGACCGGGCACAGCCACTCCACAGCCAACCTCACCAATCTGCTCAATGTCCTCCTTTTTACCACCACCCTTGGCAGCCATGGGTCGACCCTGACCTGGCAACCATGCCAAAGCCTCGTCGCCCACCTTGAACCACCGAAACAACGAGGCTAACGGTCTTTCAACATTCACGTGACCTGCCCGCGGAACATCTTGCACCGCCCGAGTTGTGAGACTCAGGGGCTCGGCACGACCAGTGGGGTATGAACCGAGCTGGTGCTGGAGCGCTGCACACTGCTGCTCAGGCAGGTGCTCTAGCGCTTCCACAGCCACCAGACTCGTGTCCCCCGCCCACTGCTCCGCCGAGACATGACAATCCCTACTCTCCTCCACCTGTGCCCTACTGCCCCCCTCTCCTCCTCCACCTTGGCCGCGGCAGACCAACGCAGGGACAGTAGGCTGCTCAGGTGGTTGCCTCACAAACTCCTCCAACAGGTTCACATGACATGTTTCCCCGTCCTCGTGTTTGATCTCGACAGCACCATTACCACACTTCTGAACTTCCGGATCCTCCAACTGCAGTTTTCAAATATCTGAGGGAACCAACCTGTCTAGATGCTTCCGAAGCAACCCAAGTCCTCCCCCAATATCAAACTGAGCAACCCTTTTTTCTCTCCGTGTGTAACGTTGCTGCCTCGGAGTCTCTTCCTGCCCTACCTCCTCACTAGCTGTGACAGGTCCTGGGGCCTCTCCAGACTCTAACATAGGTGCCAATAATGAGTCACCAAGAAACAGTGCCGGCTCAAAACTCTCCAATTGACCAACACTTCCCGTTTTCTTGTGACCTTTCCTCCGCGGTTTGATAGACTGAGGTGGTGGCTGCAAGGCTCCGGATGTCTGAGAACGCGTCACAACACACGCCATGGTTTGTACGCTACACTTCTCAACCCGCTCCTGTTCCTCCCTACTAATGTCGGCCGCCTTCTCGGCAACGACCAAGGGTGAAACCTTAGAAGCAGGCACCGCATAGTCGTTGCCGAGGAGGAGGTCGATGCCCCCAACAGGCAAGTTCTCTACGATTCCGACATCCAGCTCCTTCGCCACACCACCCACCTCCAGCTCCATCCGCACCAGCGGGTAGGACTTCGTAGCATTGATCCCCTGAACTACCACCACCCGAGCAGCGTTAATCGGCCTACCAGTAAAGTTCTTTAACAAGGTCTGAGCAGCCCCAGTATCACGCAATAGCTTAACTCCTCGCCTTTCGCCAGCCCACCTCACAAAACCATGCCCTCTATGACCCCCAAAGACGTCGCGGACAGGGTTCGAGCCTTCCGGACTCTTGAACACAGGCTGTGTCCGAACCTCTGACGAACTACCCTTGGCAAACTCAGAAGATATAGGCGACACCCCTATGCTGCGGGCCAATGACACAACCTTGTTTGGTGGCTTGTTCGGACAAGCATTTGCAAAGTGACCCTCCTTGTGACATGCAAAGCACTCTTTACTCTTTGGATTCCCTTGGGAGTGAGAGGTACCATTAGACTTCTTATACGGGACGGTATTTGGTTTATGTTCAGTTTTATTGTCAGTGCTACCTGGTTTTGTGTATTTATGTGTATCAAAATTCTTGGGAGGGGGAGGGGTACGATCCTTTGCACCCGACTCACTCCTAGCTGCTGCTTCGCATCCTCGAATTAATGACAGACGGAGGTCAGCCATTTCTGCTGCCTCCTGGAGAGTTCTAGGATTTTTTTCCTTTATATCTAATATTAGTCCCCGCCTGTGCACTTAAAGAACTGCTCCAAGAGAACCAGCTCCCTCAACTCCTCAAAAGTAGCTGCCCTCTCAGAACGCAGCCAATGTCGTAGTGCATCAGACAAGTCCCGGGTGTGTTCTAGGAAGGTACTATCCTTGCCCTTAGTAACACCCCGAAACTTCAAGTGGTAAGTTTCTGGTTGTAACTCATAGGCCTGTAGCACAGCCTTCTTTAGCTCATCATAAACTACACAGGACTCTAAAGGTAGTGCATCATACGCTTTTAGCCCCTTTCCTAGGAGTCTTGATGAAACTAATGCTGCCCACTTTTCCTGAGGCCACTGGTGTTCCTGACACTTCTTCTCAAATCGCATAAAAAACTCAGTCACACATAACTCATCGAACACAGGAACTAGTTTAAGCAGGTGCGACAATGATTGGTCCCGATGTCTGTTACCTCCCCCAATATTTCGCCCTGTTACCTCCACTCGAGATCTCTCCAGCTCCCTGTCAGCCCGATACCTAGTAGACTCTGCCTGCAGTTCAGCCTCTCATATAGCTGTTCTCTCTGCAGCCTCAGCCTGTGCACTAGCCTGTCTTTCGGTAGCCTCAACCTGAGCTCTAGCAACCTCAGCCTGAACTCTAGCAACCTCAGCCTGCACACTAGCCTGTCTCTCGGCAGCCTCAACCTGAGCTCTAGCCTGTCTTTCGGTAGCCTCAACCTGAGCTCTAGCAACCTCAACCTTGGCCATCTCAAGCCGAAACAACAAATTTGGAGTCAACCCTTGAGGAAGGGAAGGTGCGTTTAATGGGGAGGGTCCCTGTGATTGAATTCCACGCTGCCATTGACCATCAACTTGGGGGTATGTACTAAATTCAGACACCCTAACGTTTGATATGGGGGTAGAGTGGAGGGGGGGCTGGGGACCGGGGCCCCCAGTCGCCTCTCCCTTCTAAACCCAATATCAAAGTCCTCAGCTGATCTTTCCTCATGCCACTTAAACCCTGATGACCCTGAAGACCTGCCACACACTTTAAGCCATACTTATTCAGCTTCAACACCCTGGCAGCGGTAAGGGGCACCTCTAAAAATCTTCTAGCACCCTCCTCGCTATCGACTAGCCACTCCACAGGTCTTTCTCCCTCCGAGCCCGTATCGTGACCTGACCCATCACTGTGTTCCGATGTATTAGACATGTTTGTGTACTGCAGTAATTATCACGGTTATAGAATGTGCCTTATCTCCTATGCAAGTATGTATATACTAATGTTATTTAAAGTCTTTAATGTGTTATATTGGTTGCTCAAAAACAAAAAACTCAATGTCCACTGTATTCCTCTAATCATAAGGAATCTCAAAACAAATGACCACTATATTCCTCTGTTCAGTAAATCCTATGCAAGGTCGCCATTTGTTACGTCCTGGGATATATAAACATTGGGCTCTTTCTATTGGACTAGGTATGCGGCAACAAGCAACAACGGAAAACGCTAGATCCATCCCTTATCTATAAACCCAGGCAACAAACCACCCTAAACCGTCAAGAGTCCTGCCTGGACAACGAGGTATCCTATGACTCGGTTACAGGGTGCACGCACTATAGACTGCTGATAGTCAAGCAGGCTATACAAAAGATCACACAATTAAGTTGACTTAAAGCTTCAAGGAAAAGATAGATAACGGAATTAAATTGCAGAAACAATTTAATAACAAACTAGAAGAAAGTACATTTAACGTTACGTTAATTAATACAACTAATCACCCCTGCGTGAAAGAAGGTGAAAGCAAACAGTCCTCAAAACATCGTACAGGTAGACAAGATGCAGGTTTCTAAACTGCATGCGGCTACTGTAGGATCTGATGCTTAGCAAAGAAAGTAAGTTACGGATTTAGAGAACTCTTAACTAATAAGCAGGAATAAATACTAGTGATAGGACCTACAGTGTATGATGGCATAGGTATAATTAAATAAAGGCAGCAACTCGCAACATAACCACATACAGGTATGCTTCTCACTCTTAGTCAGGCAAGCCTGCTCGGACAGAGTCTCTAAGCCACACCCTGACTCACAATGCTCACAAAGACGGTAAACTGTGGCACAATAACAAGCATACAGATATAATAAACCGCTAGCTGATAATCTGCCAGGTGGCAGAGGTCTAGCCGGAAGGATATAGGCTTCGGATACCCGGGCTGAGCCACCTGCTCTAGCCTAGGGACGTTCCCAAGTCTGTGCGCCAAATTACTCTAATTGAAAGGGTGCTCTCTTGAGAGACTCAGATCCCAAGTATCTGACTCTCTCCTGGCGACCCTAAAACAAATGCAAGACGTGCTAGTGCAGTGCTGAGTGGACTAGGCAAGGGCCCTCACACAACACAACACTAGACACACAGGCACACAGACAAGAAAATGCCCCCAGACTCCCACGGGTATCCTAGTAAAGTCGTGCAGGTCCACAGGACTCGCACCAGCAGACTTTACTTAAAGGATCACAAAAAGCCTCCCCTCCGGTCTAGCCCCGGCTCACCTGCCACAAGAACACACTAGCAAGCATGAAACCACCAAATATGAAACAACAAAAAAGCTTCCTAGGTCTCATTAACAATTATATCTCTGCATAAGGCCCAAAATCCTATCTAGTTATCTGAGAGCTCGTCGTTAATACAATGATAGATATAAGGTCTATCAAGGGGATGGGGTAATTAAATAGACTGGTGAAGTAGTGGACAGCAGGTATACAAAGTAAGAGAGAAAGTTTCTAAGTGGGGTTGAGAGGGATAGATATCAAGGGGGTCCGAAGGGTACGACAGTGAGGTGAGCTCTGAGTCTTGAATCTGTCTGGACCCCACCCTAGGCATGCGAAATACATCCCATGCTTGGCAACACTCAACACCGTTGCCGGGTCAAAATCGTCTACCCCTTGCGTGAGTCGAAACTAAGCCTAACGTTGCGATTAATTGGCAACAATCAGGCTCGTCCCAAGCTACTCTCTCCGCGCCCGCGCGAAGCAACGTCCCCCAGCCGGTCTCTCTCTCCCGCTCGTCTCCTCCCACTCTCACTAGACTTACATCTTATATATAATAATGAAATAATCAACTATCGAGAAGAAAATATACTAAGATGTGTTGGTTAAGAATAAGGGCAGCTTCAAGCTGTGAAACAACATAAGAATATCCCAGACATTAGTCACATTGTCGTAGGATATATACTAAGGAAAAGCCGGCCAGCCGGCTGCCGCCAGCCGGTTTCTAAAAGGCTGGGCAGCCGACACTCGCGCATGCCCGCACGTGGCTACTATGCAGGAGCGTCACACCTCCCCCAAGATATAAGACACTTGACTAAGTTCTTCATATCTAACAGAAAGCTTCTCATAGTACCACACACTGTTGCGACACAAGGCACTATATATAAAAAAAATAAAGACTGTTGCGCTCCACCGAGCAAGTTCAACTAACTTAGCGACAATAAGCGAAAACATTCAACTTAGATACTTTTACAACATCTTATACAAAATTCTACACGTTATAAAAATAAAGAGTTTTTATAAGGTTTTTGCTTTTTTAATTTGTTTATGGCGGCTGCACTTACAGGGGCAAGCCTATTTTACTCCACTCTCAACACAGACTGACTGAACGGCGAGGGTTATCCTGCAAACAAACCCTCCCGTGACAAACCAATCAGCCAAAACATTATCAGTGCCCTTAGCATGCCACACATCCAACTTGTGTCCCGGCAGCAAAATAACACCTGGCACTGATAAACTGCCCAGTTCATCACAAGACTGGCATTTCTCTTCGCTCTTTCCGGCAACGGGGCCTGCCAATAACCTTTCACTAGTTCCACCTTCGTGATAGGCGATGCAGCCCCGAGGCGGTCTATGGTGTCGTCAACTCTCGATAAGGTATAGGCGTCTGTCAGGGATAATGCACACACACTCTCGCAATCAACACACTCACTGATCTTGCCACTTAACACAGGTTGCAAAGTTACAGGCAACGACCACTCACGACATTCCTTATCCCTCAGACCCTTCGTCAACACGTAATCCAGCTCTGCTTGCACCACAGGCTGTCGAGCAGGATTTATACGGTAGGGAATTAAACTGAGCCTTGCACTGTCTCCAGCCTGCATGTCGGATTCTACCCCGTACATCAGGCCTGAAGAAGCAACAAACATGCGAAAGTACTGCCATAGCCTAGTAAACAACTTATCTCGCAGAATAACAATCCTAGTGCCCTTCCACAACCCAGCCGAGACCGCAGCTTCTAACCTGTAGTCTCCCTCCTTCTCCACCTTCGTCCCTAGAACAGCCAGGTTATGAGAGGGACAATCAGTACCACCTGTGCAGTCACTCCCATAGCTAATTATTGCTAAGGCTTCCCCACCGATACCGTACATGCGCACCCTCGCATCCCTTGTGACGACATCTGCTTGCGCAGCATCACCGCTTTTAGCGACATGGCCAGATACAGTCGGTCTATGGTAGGGCTGTTGCATTAGACTAGACAGCATTGGGAGGCTATGCGACGACCGGGCACAGCCACTCCACAGCCAACCTCACCAATCTGCTCAATGTCCTCCTTTTTACCACCACCCTTGGCAGCCATGGGTCGACCCTGACCTGGCAACCATGCCAAAGCCTCGTCGCCCACCTTGAACCACCGAAACAACGAGGCTAACGGTCTTTCAACATTCACGTGACCTGCCCGCGGAACATCTTGCACCGCCCGAGTTGTGAGACTCAGGGGCTCGGCACGACCAGTGGGGTATGAACCGAGCTGGTGCTGGAGCGCTGCACACTGCTGCTCAGGCAGGTGCTCTAGCGCTTCCACAGCCACCAGACTCGTGTCCCCCGCCCACTGCTCCGCCGAGACATGACAATCCCTACTCTCCTCCACCTGTGCCCTACTGCCCCCCTCTCCTCCTCCACCTTGGCCGCGGCAGACCAACGCAGGGACAGTAGGCTGCTCAGGTGGTTGCCTCACAAACTCCTCCAACAGGTTCACATGACATGTTTCCCCGTCCTCGTGTTTGATCTCGACAGCACCATTACCACACTTCTGAACTTCCGGATCCTCCAACTGCAGTTTTCAAATATCTGAGGGAACCAACCTGTCTAGATGCTTCCGAAGCAACCCAAGTCCTCCCCCAATATCAAACTGAGCAACCCTTTTTTCTCTCCGTGTGTAACGTTGCTGCCTCGGAGTCTCTTCCTGCCCTACCTCCTCACTAGCTGTGACAGGTCCTGGGGCCTCTCCAGACTCTAACATAGGTGCCAATATTGAGTCACCAAGAAACAGTGCCGGCTCAAAACTCTCCAATTGACCAACACTTCCCGTTTTCTTGTGACCTTTCCTCCGCGGTTTGATAGACTGAGGTGGTGGCTGCAAGGCTCCGGATGTCTGAGAACGCGTCACAACACACGCCATGGTTTGTACGCTACACTTCTCAACCCGCTCCTGTTCCTCCCTACTAATGTCGGCCGCCTTCTCGGCAACGACCAAGGGTGAAACCTTAGAAGCAGGCACCGCATAGTCGTTGCCGAGGAGGAGGTCGATGCCCCCAACAGGCAAGTTCTCTACGATTCCGACATCCAGCTCCTTCGCCACACCACCCACCTCCAGCTCCATCCGCACCAGCGGGTAGGACTTCGTAGCATTGATCCCCTGAACTACCACCACCCGAGCAGCGTTAATCGGCCTACCAGTAAAGTTCTTTAACAAGGTCTGAGCAGCCCCAGTATCACGCAATAGCTTAACTCCTCGCTTTTCGCCAGCCCACCTCACAAAACCATGCCCTCTATGACCCCCAAAGACGTCGCGGACAGGGTTCGAGCCTTCCGGACTCTTGAACACAGGCTGTGTCCGAACCTCTGACGAACTACCCTTGGCAAACTCAGAAGATATAGGCGACACCCCTATGCTGCGGGCCAATGACACAACCTTGTTTGGTGGCTTGTTCGGACAAGCATTTGCAAAGTGACCCTCCTTGTGACATGCAAAGCACTCTTTACTCTTTGGATTCCCTTGGGAGTGAGAGGTACCATTAGACTTCTTATACGGGACGGTATTTGGTTTATGTTCAGTTTTATTGTCAGTGCTACCTGGTTTTGTGTATTTATGTGTATCAAAATTCTTGGGAGGGGGAGGGGTACGATCCTTTGCACCCGACTCACTCCTAGCTGCTGCTTCGCATCCTCGAATTAATGACAGACGGAGGTCAGCCATTTCTGCTGCCTCCTGGAGAGTTCTAGGAATTTTTTCCTTTATATTTAATATTAGTCCCCGCCTGTGCACTTAAAGAACTGCTCCAAGAGAACCAGCTCCCTCAACTCCTCAAAAGTAGCTGCCCTCTCAGAACGCAGCCAATGTCGTAGTGCATCAGACAAGTCCCGGGTGTGTTCTAGGAAGGTACTATCCTTGCCCTTAGTAACACCCCGAAACTTCAAGTGGTAAGTTTCTGGTTGTAACTCATAGGCCTGTAGCACAGCCTTCTTTAGCTCATCATAAACTACACAGGACTCTAAAGGTAGTGCATCATACGCTTTTAGCCCCTTTCCTAGGAGTCTTGATGAAACTAATGCTGCCCACTTTTCCTGAGGCCACTGGTGTTCCTGACACTTCTTCTCAAATCGCATAAAAAACTCAGTCACACATAACTCATCGAACACAGGAACTAGTTTAAGCAGGTGCGACAATGATTGGTCCCGATGTCTGTTACCTCCCCCAATATTTCGCCCTGTTACCTCCACTCGAGATCTCTCCAGCTCCCTGTCAGCCCGATACCTAGTAGACTCTGCCTGCAGTTCAGCCTCTCATATAGCTGTTCTCTCTGCAGCCTCAGCCTGTGCACTAGCCTGTCTTTCGGTAGCCTCAACCTGAGCTCTAGCAACCTCAGCCTGAACTCTAGCAACCTCAGCCTGCACACTAGCCTGTCTCTCGGCAGCCTCAACCTGAGCTCTAGCCTGTCTTTCGGTAGCCTCAACCTGAGCTCTAGCAACCTCAACCTTGGCCATCTCAAGCCGAAACAACAAATTTGGAGTCAACCCTTGAGGAAGGGAAGGTGCGTTTAATGGGGAGGGTCCCTGTGATTGAATTCCACGCTGCCATTGACCATCAACTTGGGGGTATGTACTAAATTCAGACACCCTAACGTTTGATATGGGGGTAGAGTGGAGGGGGGGCTGGGGACCGGGGCCCCCAGTCGCCTCTCCCTTCTAAACCCAATATCAAAGTCCTCAGCTGATCTTTCCTCATGCCACTTAAACCCTGATGACCCTGAAGACCTGCCACACACTTTAAGCCATACTTATTCAGCTTCAACACCCTGGCAGCGGTAAGGGGCACCTCTAAAAATCTTCTAGCACCCTCCTCGCTATCGACTAGCCACTCCACAGGTCTTTCTCCCTCCGAGCCCGTATCGTGACCTGACCCATCACTGTGTTCCGATGTATTAGACATGTTTGTGTACTGCAGTAATTATCACGGTTATAGAATGTGCCTTATCTCCTATGCAAGTATGTATATACTAATGTTATTTAAAGTCTTTAATGTGTTATATTGGTTGCTCAAAAACAAAAAACTCTATGTCCACTGTATTCCTCTAATCATAAGGAATCTCAAAACAAATGACCACTATATTCCTCTGTTCAGTAAATCCTATGCAAGGTCGCCATTTGTTACGTCCTGGGATATATAAACACTGGGCTCTTTCTATTGGACTAGGTATGCGGCAACAAGCAACAACGGAAAACGCTAGATCCATCCCTTATCTATAAACCCAGGCAACAAACCACCCTAAACCGTCAAGAGTCCTGCCTGGACAACGAGGTATCCTATGACTCGGTTACAGGGTGCACGCACTATAGACTGCTGATAGTCAAGCAGGCTATACAAAAGATCACACAATTAAGTTGACTTAAAGCTTCAAGGAAAAGATAGATAACGGAATTAAATTGCAGAAACAATTTAATAACAAACTAGAAGAAAGTACATTTAACGTTACGTTAATTAATACAACTAATCACCCCTGCGTGAAAGAAGGTGAAAGCAAACAGTCCTCAAAACATCGTACAGGTAGACAAGATGCAGGTTTCTAAACTGCATGCGGCTACTGTAGGATCTGATGCTTAGCAAAGAAAGTAAGTTACGGATTTAGAGAACTCTTAACTAATAAGCAGGAATAAATACTAGTGATAGGACCTACAGTGTATGATGGCATAGGTATAATTAAATAAAGGCAGCAACTCGCAACATAACCACATACAGGTGTGCTTCTCACTCTTAGTCAGGCAAGCCTGCTCGGACAGAGTCTCTAAGCCACACCCTGACTCACAATGCTCACAAAGACGGTAAACTGTGGCACAATAACAAGCATACAGATATAATAAACCGCTAGCTGATAATCTGCCAGGTGGCAGAGGTCTAGCCGGAAGGATATAGGCTTCGGATACCCGGGCTGAGCCACCTGCTCTAGCCTAGGGACGTTCCCAAGTCTGTGCGCCAAATTACTCTAATTGAAAGGGTGCTCTCTTGAGAGACTCAGATCCCAAGTATCTGACTCTCTCCTGGCGACCCTAAAACAAATGCAAGACGTGCTAGTGCAGTGCTGAGTGGACTAGGCAAGGGCCCTCACACAACACAACACTAGACACACAGGCACACAGACAAGAAAATGCCCCCAGACTCCCACGGGCATCCTAGTAAAGTCGTGCAGGTCCACAGGACTCGCACCAGCAGACTTTACTTAAAGGATCACAAAAAGCCTCCCCTCCGGTCTAGCCCCGGCTCACCTGACACAAGAACACACTAGCAAGCATGAAACCACCAAATATGAGACAACAAAAAAGCTTCCTAGGTCTCATTAACAATTATATCTCTGCATAAGGCCCAAAATCCTATCTAGTTATCTGAGAGCTCGTCGTTAATACAATGATAGATATAAGGTCTATCAAGGGGATGGGGTAATTAAATAGACTGGTGAAGTAGTGGAAAGAAGGTATACAAAGTAAGAGAGAAAGTTTCTAGGTGGGGTTGAGAGGGATAGATATCAAGGGGGTCCGAAGGGTACGACAGTGAGGTGAGCTCTGAGTCTTGAATCTGTCTGGACCCCACCCTAGGCATGCGAAATACATCCCATGCTTGGCAACACTCAACACCGTTGCCGGGTCAAAATCGTCTACCCCTTGCGTGAGTCGAAACTAAGCCTAACGTTGCAATTAATTGGCAACAATCAGGCTCGTCCCAAGCTACTCTCTCCGCGCCCGCGCGAAGCAACGTCCCCCAGCCGGTCTCTCTCTCCCGCTCGTCTCCTCCCACTCTCACTAGACTTACATCTTATATATAATAATGAAATAATCAACTATCGAGAATAAAATATACTAAGATGTGTTGGTTAAGAATAAGGGCAGCTTCAAGCTGTGAAACAACATAAGAATATCCCAGACATTAGTTACATTGTCGTAGGATATATACTAAGGAAAAGCCGGCCAGCCGGCTGCCGCCAGCCGGTTTCTAAACGGCTGGGCAGCCGACACTCGCGCATGCCCGCACGTGGCTACTATGCAGAAGCGTCACAGGTCTGTCACAAGCAGTGGTGCAGTTGCAGTGTAACATCTTCAGAAGAGTGTCTGGTGCAGCATTCATGGCAGTCATGATAGGTACAAATCAATTGTCTTCAAGACCCCAGCCCCAGTCCAGAGGTTCGAGGTCACCCCCCATCCCCATCCAAACCATGACCTGGTAGTACACTCGGAGACAATGAAACTTTGTGGCAGATTCCGTTGGGGGAAGACATTCAGATGCAACGAAAAACTTAGCAGCAGCGACCTTCTTTGTGAATATCTTGTAATGCATGGCTGCCAGAGAACTTGTGCTCTCCCCATCAAATATAACGACCATTGCTTGGCTGCCAAGTGTCTTTATTTCAGATGGGCTCACTCCTCTCGAAGTGAATGTATCTGCACGCAACTGGAGGCCTTGATCATCTTCCACGAGTTTCTGAAAAACTTATTTTTTCCCAATGCCATACACACGAGATGTTGAATCACATCCTGTGAAGGCGTGCAGGAATAATAGTTGAGTGCACAACTTATTCCCAAGAAGATGCTTCATCCGATTGATGTCATATACTTTCAGATTGCTTCTTGATTGGTTATCTGATCTGAAATATAGTGGTTTTCCATCTGGTATACACTAATGGAGCAAACGCATCAACAAATCTGTGTCCTCTCCGATTAGTGTGGTGGAATGCAGAATTGTGCTGTTTACGGCTGTCTTGGCAATGTCCACATCAGCATCCCCTTCTGCCTGAATAACTGTGCAACCCACTTTCTTCAGTTGATCACCTATTAAGGTGATCAGCTGTTGCTTATTACTGCCGACAGATAGGAATTAATCTCCCTTTCTGCCAAATTCTACTGCTCTCCAGGTTGGTCCTCACAGAACCATCGACTCCAGTGTGCTGTTCTAGCGATTCCTGGTGGTATCCCAGACAGGTGATTTGTCACTTGAGGACGTGATGAGTTTTGAGCTCAGTCCATACCCACCATCTCTCTTTGAGGACAACAAGATCTTGAGGAAGGCTGACAAACCTCAACTCGCTCAAACCGTCAATGACCACTGTACCAAAGCAGTGGCATGTGAAGGAGCACCTGACATCACACCTTCAGCACACCTTAAGACTGAAAGGTATGTGCTTGGTGATGGATCCTTGCTGAACAAGCTCAAGTGGAAGAAGGGAGATACATATGGCAAAATAGCCAGAGCATATGCAGACTTCACAACAAAACACTATGGGACAGCAACTGTTGTCTTTGATGGCTATGGTGCAGGCCCTTCGATAAAGGATAACACTCAGCAGATATGGGGACAAGCCAACAGCTAACCGACTGTGAACTTCACTGGAGAAACTGAATTTGACGGAAAGAGAGACGAATTCCTGTCTGTCGGCAGTAACAAGCAACAGCTGATCATTTATCCCCTAATATTATATATATAGGCTAAATATGACTATAATATACTGTAGTTGGTGCAAGAACAAAGGCTGAACCAATTATCACGCCGTGTTAATCATGGCTATTCTGAACTTGCATCTGTTATTATAGATTAAGGAGGTTTTTGTGTTAAATATTAAATAACAATCTATATAATTATAATAATGCAGACAATGTAATAAATGTACATAACAGGTTGCAGCATAGTTACATATTTAAGCTAAACGTGGTTGCATAATGTATGTGTAGTGTCAGAAATGGAAAAAAAAATAGCATTTTAACCCACTGAGCCCCAGCTAGTTATAAGTAAATGAACCACCAGGGACCAGCAGGTTTTGAAGAAAAAAAAATCCAGAAACAATAGCGAATGGGTTAGGAATGAAGGACCGCCCCCCCAAAAAAAACGATCAAAATGGTCAAAAAGGGGTCCTATGGAGCCCCCGAAAGTCGATTTTACAAGAGTAAAAAATTGAAGGCAAAAACACCCATAAACCATGTTTTTGCGCGCTCACGCGCACGCGGTTGGACTTTGAGAGTGTTCAACCATCGGCATGGTTGCATGGGATGCTTACACAGTTCCCATACAAATCTGAGCCCTCTAGGTGCCATAGGACCGGAGTAATTAAACTATGACCCACCGTATGCGTCCTGGGGTTTAGGGTTACATACCTTTCGGACGCATGGTTTGCGTTGCTGGTCCTCAATGGTTTAATATCCAAATAATCCTGCCATAAAAATCAATAGTCATTAAAATCCCTCAAATGTTTAATAATGAGAATGTATCCACCTAAATATGTATTTAAGCCATACACTGGTAGCTTCAGTAATCCCCCCTCCCACCCTCGTCACACTGCCTCCATTATCTACTGTGTGATCTACCACCCACCACGCTCACCCACCGGCCCCGCACTAATCAACCACATCATCGATACATGTGATGATCTCAAACTCCAATTTGCATCATCCAAGTTGGTGGTTTGTAGGGATTTCAATGAACTAGACACCTGTGAGATTCAAGAACAGCTGCATCTTTCACAAATTGTTGAATTTCCCACCCACAACCACAACACTCTTGACCTTATTTTGACAGACATGGATGAGCAGTACCTCCCACCTGAACCTTTACCTCCTGTGGGACGCAGCACTCATCTCTCTGTGTTCTGGTCACCTGCCCCTACCACCTCCCATCAACAGACCCCCGTCATCCGGACCTACCGACCAACGCCAGACTCTGCAATGCGGGGGTTCGGGCAGTGGTTGGTTCATTACCCGTGGACGGAGGTTCTCACTGAAGAAGATGTTAATGCCAAATGGGACAACTTTGTATCTACCACCACCGAAGCCTACCACCACTTCTTCCCCACCAAGAGGACCAAAATGCACCCCTCTGACGTCCCATGGATTACTCCTCGGATCAAGAGACTGATGCAGAATCGGAACAAGGCCTTCTACATGGACAACAATCGCTACAAGGACCTACGCAACATTGTGATAAGGGAAATCCGTTGGGCGAAGAAGTCCTACTACCCTACAAAGATTCATCATTTAAAACAAACCAATATCAGTCAGTGGTACTCTAAAATTAAGAATCTTTGTGGCTTAAGTAGTGGGACTCCTTCGATCCCCTGTGTTTCCCATGTCCCTCGTGTAGATGCACCTGAACTGATAAATAATCACTTCTCTACCATCTGCCAAACCCTCCCCAAACTAGACCGCACCAACCTCCCTGCCTTCCTCCCATCCCCTTCCCCCCCAGTAACTGTTCAAGAATTTGAAGTGGCCAAAAAGCTCTCCAGTTTCAAATAAAAAAGATCAACAACCCCAGTAGACCTACCCATGAAAATATACAAAGAATTTTCGGTGGAATTTGCCACCCCCCTTTGCTCGATAATTAATGCCTCCTTAAGGCAAAGTAAATGCCCTGCAGACTGGAAAACTTCATACGTCACTCCAATCCCCAAAACCCCCTCCCCACATTCTCTTAATGAACTCAGACCAATTGCCATTACGCCCATCCCTAGTCTAAGCTGTGAGGACTTTGTATTCACCTGGGCTTACTCACAAATCCGTCACTTGATAGATCCCCAACAGTTTGGCAACGTAAAAACCTCCTCCACCACTCACTGTCTTATTAGCTTCCTAGATAATATTTACACAAATCTTGAGAAGAGAAAGACTTCCCTCGCCCTTGCCTTCATTGACTTCAGGAAAGCATTTGACCTTGTTGACCACACCATCATCATCAACAAAGCCATAAAGTTGGGGCTACATCCTACCCTGGTTGCGTGGTTGACCGACTTCCTTAGTGACAGACGACAAGCAGTGCGATACCAAGGCTTCATCTCCACCTTCCTAGACATCACATGTGGAGTCCCACAGGGCACAAAGATGGGGCCTCTATTGTTCCTCATCTTGATTAATGATGCCCTAAAGGACACCCCATTCCGCTGGAAGTACGTGGACGACTCAACAGTTGGCATTACTGTCGATAACACCTCCCCTAACTATGACCCCCTACAAGACATCCTCGACCGTCTTCAAGCATGGACCACAGACAATCATGTGACTATCAATCATGACAAGACAGTGGTCATGCACATCAACACTTCCGTTACCGACCTTCCTCCACCCACTGTCACAATTGGTCCTCATCCCCTTCAGCTTGTTGAGTCCACCAAACTCCTCGGAATCACTGTGGATAACAAACTGAACTGGAAGAAACATGTAACTACCACAGTCAGGACCGCCACTTACAAGTTGTTTATGCTAAGGCGGTTGAGATCCCTGGGGGCGCCGGAGAATGAGCTGAAGAGTATATATAACACGCAGCGGTGGCGGACCACGACTGTGAGGACGGGACCTCTAGACGACTTCAAGTAAGATTCAAGTAAGATAACACCTTCATACTCCCTAAGCTCACCTACGCCTCTCCCGCCTGGTCCTCCACTCTAACCCTAACACAACAACGTCAACTGGAGAGAGTTCAGAGGAGGGCATGCAGGATCATCCTGGGTGGCACATATCCAGGGTACGAGGAAGCTCTCACCACCCTTAGCATACCTGCACTCTCAACCCACCACTACAACACACTCAAACAGTTTGCATCTAAGCTGCTTGTTCACCCACGACACAGAAACATTACTTCCACCAGACGCCCCTAGACCTACACGTGCAGCTCGTCATTTCAACACACTCCAACCAATAAGAGCAAGAACTGACAGATATAAAAATAGTCCTATCCCAACCATTGTTAATATTATTAATAATGTGTAATAACGGCCTGTCACACCATATATACGCGCCCACCTTTAATAATATATGCATAAGTGTGTGTGCGTGTGTGTATTAGAATATAATTTATGTATGTATTTGCTTGAGTTTGTTTATGTATATGTGTATATATGTATCTATGTATGTGCAGTATATGTGTATGTATGTGTGCGTATATGTGTATGTATGTATGCATTATTTATGTATATATATATGTGTCTATAGTGTATACTGTTTGTGGTTCGAGCCCGGCTGAGAGTATCAGGTAGGATAAGAGAAGAGCATATAAGCATGTAATGTGCATATATTTATGTATATGTATGTCTGTGTGTATGTGCTGTCAATGGTTCGAGCCCGGTTGAGAATATAAGGTATATAATATATATATGTACTGTACGTGTATTTATATGGTCATATGCACATATGTATGTAAGTATACGTACATATGAGCGAGAACATATTGCTCACTAGCGCAACTTCTGATTATAAATCTATGCATAAGCATTATCTATTATTAAGTGTTCGCGTATCTTCATCCATGTATTTCCACCCTTAACAATAAGGGTGGAAATACACACAGCCCGTAGCCTAGTAGGTAGCGCTCTCGTCTCACATACGAGGGATCGGGGGTTCAATCCCCCGGCCGGGCGGAGACAAATTGGGCTTGTCTCCTTTCATGTGTTAGCCTCAGTTCACCTAGCTGTAAATAGGTACCTGGAATAAGTGGACGACGTTGTGACGTCCCATCTGGGGTTGGCAAAAATGGTACAAGGCGAGATGGGTATCATATGGTTCACCTAAGCTACTGGTCAACCTAAGCCTTCGGGTGAGACTGGTACCGTAGTGAGAATGGTACCATACAGATTAACCCTAAGCCTTCGTTTCCAGATGTCGCCAATTGGCTAAAATACAGACTACACACACATCCACAGCGATTCCAACGATACATAAACACTTAACATGCATTTCACGCAATACATTCCCAGTTAAGGAGGCGCGATAATAATGAGCTTAGCTCGCATTGCGTGGATTCCCCTTGACGAAACAAGCAAGTGAATAACACCTACACTACCGAGGATTAACCTCCCATTGTAGTACCTGCACCCTTCCATCTGAACCTACACCTGCACCTCTTCCATATTTCGCCTTCTGTCTCACACACACACACACACACACACACACACACCTACACTACCGAGGATTAACCTCCCATTGTAGTACCTGCACCCTCTTCTTTACCCTAACCATACCAAAACAGTTTCTGTATGTTTGTATGTTTGTGTGCATACGTGAGCGTTTGTGTTGTTCTGTATATGAGTAAGTAAATAAAAGTGTATATGTACTGTATATCACTTACTCTCATGGTTATTTTATGATAATTTGTATTCTGCACATGCATCATTATTGTATTTATTTATTTTGTTTGTAAACTAAGCTTACCATCCTCATATCTGTACATCTCATGTTCATCCACTAAATTGTAAAATGTGTATTTTCAGCTCATGAGGCTGCCATTCTTTAATAAACCGTTTATTATTATTATTATTATTTTAATGTAATTTACTTGCATTGAAATGTTGCATGCAGTACCATAGCAACTTACTTATTGTCATTAACCCTTAAATGTCGGGGCGCAACATAAGTCGAGTTAAATAAAGCTGGACTATGTGGCGGTGCTCGACATATATCGTGTGGCAATTTCAGCACGAAATGTGGCTGAGAGAGAGAGACAAGTGGTGGCAGGAGAGTAGCGAGCGTATGACTGCTCCAGACCACTGCGGCGAACCTACTGACACGAATCCCACCTCCTCCCTCCCTCTCTCACTCGCTATATACGGAATTGTATGGGGAAAGTGCCTAATTACATGCTTTTTGCACTCGCGTTGCACGGTTATTGCAAGAAAACTAGCCATCATAAAAGGATCGTTATGGTGTCATTCGAAAGCTCTGTTTATGCCCTTTCAGGGATAGATACTTGTTTTACGTTCTGGGTCTTATTTAGGCATGAAAATGATCACGTAAACAGCCCTATTTTGGCTAAAAACACCCCGCTGGGCGGTACATATAAATAAACCGCATAGGCCGCTCGTAAGGTGTTAAACTATATTAAGTTGTCAGAGCTGCATTAATCGATGTGTCTTAGTTATTTACATATTTTACATGATATATTTTGCACGATACATTTTAGTCGGGTCGACATACCACCTGACCCACTACAGATTGAAACAAAAGGTTTCTCAGTGGTTTTCACTCCTACTGGATATACTGATCAACAGAAAAAAAGTCTACCAAAATCTGACATCCGGAAATGGGCTAAAACTGAGTCATTTTCAAGATGGGCGCCACCGGGCTTTGAAATAACTAAAACAGCTATAACTTCTTCAATAATTGTAATAGAAACATAATTGTTGGTTCTGGTCCATGGTTTTAATGGATCAGCAATCCACTGGTGTCAATAAAATTAAGATCTGATCAGTATTTAACCTGAAATCCATGATGGCGGCAAAAAATGAAGGGCGTAAAATCAATAAATTTTCCAACTGAACCAAAATCACTGAACACCTGGTGCCACTGAAACAGTTATTTGTGAACATTACATAATGACAGTTTAGGTTACAATTTCAGTCCTCATCACTGTCCTCTAGTTCCTCAGAGGCTAGATTTAGTGGATTGTCACAAAACGTCACTTGGCATGATCCACATGCAGACGTACACGGAAGCCCATTCTTTCTGCAGCTGCAATGGGGTCTGTCACAAGCAGTGGTGCAGTTGCAGTGTATCATCTTCAGAAGAGTGTCTGGTGCAGCATTCATGGCAGTCATGATAGGTACAAATCAATTGTCTTCAAGTCCCCAGCCCCAGTCCAGAGGATCGAGGTCACCCTCCATCCCCATCCAAACCATGACCTGGTAGTACACTCGGAGACAATGAAACTTTGTGGCAGATTCCGTTGGGGGAAGACATTCAGGTGTAACGAAAAACTTAGCAGCAGCGACCTTCTTTGTGAATATCTTGTAATGCATGACTGCCAGAGAACTTGTGCTCTCCCCATCAAATATAACGGCCATTGCTTGGCTGCCAAGTGTCTTTATTTCAGATGGGCTCACTCCTCTCGAAGTGAATGTATCTGCACGCAATTGGAGGCCTTCATCATCTTCCACGAGTTTCTGAAAAACTTATTTTTTCCCAATGCCATACACACAAGATGTTGAATCACATCCTGTGAAGGCGTGCAGGAATAATAGTTGAGTGCACAACTTATTCCCAAGAAGATGCTTCATCCGATTGATGTCATATACTTTCAGATTGCTTCTTGATTGGTTATCTGATCTGAAATATAGTGGTTTTCCATCTGGTATACACTAATGGAGCAAACGCATCAACAAATCTGTTTCCTCTCCGATTAGTGTGGTGGAATGCAGAATTGTGCTGTTTACGGCTGTCTTGGCAATGTCCGCATCAGCATCCCCTTCTGCCTGAATAACTGTGCAACCCACTTTCTTCAGTTGATCACCTATTAAGGTGATCAGCTGTTGCTTATTACTGCCGACAGATAGGAATTAATCTCCCTTTCTGCCAAATTCTACTGCTCTCCAGGTTGCTCCTCACAGAACCATCGATTCCAGTGTGCTGTTCCAGCGATTCCTGGTGGTATCCCAGACAGGTGATTTGTCACTTGAGGACGTGATGAGTTTTGAGCTCAGTCCATACCCACCATCTCTCTTTGAGGACAACAAGATCTTGAGGAAGGCCGACAAACCTCAACTCGCTCAAACCGTCAATGACCACTGTACCAAAGCAGTGGCATGTGAAGGAGCACCTGACATCACACCTTCAGCACACCTTAAGACTGAAAGGTATGTGCTTGATGATGGATCCTTGCTGAACAAGCTCAAGTGGAAGAAGGGAGATACATATGGCAAAATAGCCAGAGCATATGCAGACTTCACAACAAAACACTATGGGACAGCAACTGTTGTCTTTGATGGCTATGGTGCAGGCCCTTCGATAAAGGATAACACTCAGCAGATATGGGGACAAGCCAACAGCTAACCGACTGTGAACTTCACTGGAGAAACTGAATTTGACGGAAAGAGAGATGAATTCCTATCTGTCGGCAGTAACAAGCAACAGCTGATCACCTTAATAGATGATCAGCTGAAGAAAGTGGGCTGCACAGTTATTCAGACATAAGGGGATGCTGATGTGGACATTGCCAAGACAGCCATAAACAGCACAATTCTGCATTCCACCACACTAATCGGAGAGGACACAGATTTGTTGATGCTTTTGCTCCATTACTGTATACCAGTGGAAAACCACTATATTTCAGAGCAGACAACCAATCAAGAAGCAATATGAAAATACATGAAATCAATTCTTGGGAATAAGTTGTGCACTCAACTATTATTCCTGCACACCTTCACAGGATGTGATTCAACATCTTGTGTGTATGGCATTGGGAAAAAATCAGTCCTTGAGAAACTCGTGGAAGATGATCAAGGCCTCCAGTTGCGTGCAGATACATTCGATTCGAGAGGCGTGAGCCCCGCTGAAATAAAGAAACTTGGCAGCCAAGCGATGGCCGTTATATTTGATGGGGAGAGCACAAGTTCTCTGGCAGCCATGTGTTTCAAGATATTCACAAAGAAGGTCGCTGCTGCTAAGTTTTTGTTACACCTGAACGTCTTCCCCCAACGGAATCTGCCACCAAGTTTCATTGTCTCCGAGTGTACTACCAGATCATGGTTTGGATGGGGATGGAGGGTGACCTCGATCCTCTGGACTGGGGCTGGGGACTTGAAGACAATCGATTTGTACCTATTATGACTGCCTTGAATGCTGCACCAGACACTCTTCTGAAGATTATACACTGCAACTGCACCACAGCTTGTGACAGACCCCGTTGCAGCTTCAGAAAGAATGGGCTTCCGTGTACATCTGCATGTGGATCATGCCAAGTTACTTTGTGTGACAATCCACTAAATCAAGCCTCAGAGGAACTAGAGGACAGTGATGAGGACTGAAATTGTAACCTAAACTGTCATTATGTAATTTTCACAAATAACTGTTTCAGTGGCACCAGGTGTTCAGTGATTTTGGTTCAGATGGAAAATTTGTTGATTGACTCCCTTCATTTTTTGCCGCCATCTTGGATTTCAGGTTAAATATTGATCAGATCTAAATTGTATTGACACCAGTGGATTGCTGATCCATTAAAACCATGGACCAGCACCAACAATTATGTTTCTATCACAATTATTGAAGAACTTATAGCTGTATTAGTTATTGAAGAACTTATAGCTGTATTAGTTATTGAAGAACTTATAGCTGTATTAGTTATTGAAGAACTTATAGCTGTATTAGTTATTTCAAAGCCCGGTGGCGCCCATCTTGAAAATAACCCAGTTTTAACTAATTTCCAGATGTCAGATTTTGGTAGACTTTTTTTCTGTTGATCTGTATATCCAGTAGGAATGAAAACCACCGAGAAACCTTTTGTTGCAATTTGTTGTGGGTTGGGTGGTTGTTTGTCATAAATTGACCTACCTATTTGTTTAGCCTTTTCATTCACAATAATCAGATATTGAAGATAATCACTTGATAATAGTCATTAGTTTTAAAAGTCATATTTAGATTGAAAAGGCTAAACAAAATTAGTGAACTCATATATTGCATACTAGTTTCTATATGCTTTGTGTGACAAGCTTCAATAACTTCAGAAGCATTATGAAAACAAAATATGATATTTAATTTCATAACGTGATTATTTCATTATTCAGCATAAACGTT
This sequence comes from Lithodes maja, assembly GCA_037953745.1. Lineage (NCBI taxonomy): Eukaryota > Metazoa > Arthropoda > Malacostraca > Decapoda > Lithodidae > Lithodes > Lithodes maja. Next base: position 85,306 of record JBAKBP010004618.1, read on the forward strand.
CATTAATTTAATCTGATTCCGACACTAAAATTGACCTTCAATTTAACAAAATGTTGGGTACATGTTACAAATTTCAAACTGATAAGAAAACTTAGGTCATGATTAACTAGTTGATAATGTTCGGGTATTTTATGAATTGACACCATCAATTGAGATACATTGGTCACTTAACTTCTGCTTGTAATCAAAACTACCTTTTTACTTTAGTAAAATGTTAATAAATATATTGGCAATGATGATTACTTATGTTTATCCCTATTAGTAGAGTGTGTGTATGTTGAGTACCGGTATACCAAATAATGCAAAAAATTATAAAATAAACAAAACTATAAATACAGCCAAAGTCAATCATTAGCTGATAACCTGAAAATGTATGTTACAATAACTTATCCCTGGCAGTCCTCATGTGTGTCTAATAGCCTGAGAATAGTACTATTTGTTTCATGTCATAGAAATGTCAAGATGTCCCTCTCTAGATTAGGTTATCTGCCAACTATTGATTTTGACTATTCTGACATACGGAGCCCTGTATGTTAATTTAAGAGTTAGAATTAGAGTTGAAGGAGTGTCAAACTACCCAAGCGGTGAAGCAGACTAGCGAGCAAACCAGCGAGTGGGAAACCAGCTAGTCCGCATACCAGCAAACAAGCCTTCACACCTGCGTGCGTCATAGGGGACCCTGCAAACTACTTCGATGACCCGACGCTATGACGTATGATCGACGCCAGGAGCCCCCATTGGACCACGCACCTGATATGCAACTCGAGGAGCTATGATAGGGGCGCGCACCATCACTCGCCTCCTGATTCGTTCCTACACCATCATTGTTTAGTATATAAGACCCGAGTAGTGGGCATTCAAATCAGTCTCATTTGGAGTTGGGGAAGGTGAACTTGCAGCTGGAGGAAGACGGGGTGAAGTATTATAATGGGATTGTGACTGTCAGTCAGATTATATAAGTGTGTGTTAAGTGTGTTCGGTGTAAACACTTACGTTATGTTGGTTAGTGAGATATGTGATTGGGAATTAACGTTAACGCTATTATTATGTACTTAACTATTTTAGTTGACTAACTTGTGGACTAAAGCAACTCTTTAAGTAATTGGGTTATGATGAAAGTAATACTATTGTTTTATATTAATACTTACGAGTTCTTTCATTTTCTTTTAATTAAGCTTACATTGCTTAACGGTGCTTAGTACGGTGATACTATTGTCTCATATTAGTAATATCGCCTTAGACTAACATGGCTGTGTTAATATTACTTCTAGTGATTTCCTAAGCTGAAGACAATTCTTTTAGCTTCAAAATATTATTTTTGCTGTTCATATTATTTGAGTGAGACCTGAATCGAATCTATGAAGCGATCCTGTAACTTAATTTACTCATAATCAAACCTCAATGTTACGTGGTTTAGAAATACATTTAACTAATTATTAAATATATATCTAACTTTTTATGTGACTTTGATATAAATCCTGATGATAATAACAATATATTACTGTTAACGTAAGACAAGAACCAAGAATAATTACATTAAATATAAATAAAAGGACATATAAGAAAACTATCTATTCATTTAAAAAAGGGTAAGAGACAGAAATATTCTTACTTTAATATTTATCTTTCAAGACTTTCTATAGAATTAATAGTCCTTCTTTAGATATAACTTCTTCGGTTCATAACCATAGCCTACTAAGCTTCGGTTAAATAATAATTCTTTATAAATACTACATGACTTTAATTAGTTTCAGTATTTTTCATAATTAAAGAGTATCAGTCAATAAAGGATAATAAGTCCTAAGATCCAAAAGGAAAGGAAGCAACAACAGGAAATAATTTTATTAGATTTTTACTTTTGTTTTGCCTTCAGCTGACTGATACCTTAATATATATCTCTGTGCTATCTAGATTCATCAAGTTAACCACTTGAGGATCAAGATACGTAACACTATATATTCCTAAGTCAGATTATATATACAATTATTTGAATTTTCGAGTCTATAAGTATAATTGGGTAGTTTTTGGACAACATTATATGATCTAGCTTTGGTTTAATACCCATTCACATGAGTGTACCAATATACTGTACCTATGACTGTAATAAGCAATACAAAACGACATGGCCTTGGCCTTGCTCGGGACCTTGGGGCTGATCAGCCAGACAGCCTGGGGAACAAGAACAACAACAGCATGGTATATACGCTACTTATTTTTGAAAATCATGAAATTATATCGTGTCATTTCAGGTATTTATTGTTTTAGTTAACTTAAACAAACAAAACCTGGCACTGTACAAAATAATGAAGATACAAAATTACAATAATATTTAATGACAATTAATAACATGCACAAATATATGGCATTTCTTCTTCCTTTATAAATTATTATATCAGATAATATACTTTCCTACTGTAACATTATTGATAATCTTGCGTACTGTATATTCATAAAGTTATGTTTGAAACTCATATAGAATCAGAAGTCCTTAAATGCATATGATAACTTGTAAAGCATATTATTTTTTCCTATACATCCGTTACTATAGCATACAAGTTTGTTACATTAGATCGCTTGGGAGATCGGGGCTATAATGATGTAGGATCTATAGACATCATTATTTACCAAATATATCAGTTAAAATAAATTATTGGTATATAAAATTATACAAATAAGTAAGTAATTCATGTTGAGCCTACTTGCTATCACAAACTTGTACATAATTCCTACAGTACAGTTCCTACTTCCCTTGCTTAATTTTCTTGCGCCGTACCCTGAATAGGCACGCAGGGGTCGCTTACGACCCCATGCCATGCGCAGAAACTGTTTTCAGATATTGCGCAACCTTTGTTGGAGCCAGGAGGTACCATTCTCGTCCAGGAGTCAGTCTACCTAGTGCTGTGGGAGGGTGGTGCAGACGTCTGTCCCGCTCTCTCCTCCCAGTGGCCTTTGCCAGCATTTTCGGTCTCTAATCCGGGACCAGCGTACTTGGTAAGTGACTTTTTTTTAGTTTCAAAACTTTTATATTTAATTATATAGAGGATTATGTAATTGCAGTAACTATATGATACTTTGTGGTAACTTAAGGAAATATATTGTGTACATGTGTGAACCAACAGATTGATGCTGTGTTGCCAAATTTTTACCTTTACTTACCAGGTACTTATTTTGTTGTACCTACCTTGCAATTACATTTACTTACATGATACTTACCTGCACTTACCTGTACATACTATATTTTATTTTGTTTACCTGTACTTACCAGATCATTTGTGATTGATACCTACCTTGCAATTACATTTACTTACCTGCAATTATCTGTTACCTGTAATTATTATTTATTATATATGTTTTATCTTTACTTACCAGATAAATTTGTATTGCTACCTACCTTGCAAATACATTTACTTACCTGAAACGTTCCTACAATTAAATGTACTTACTGTTTTTATAGTTGCATTACCTGCAATTACCTGTATTTACTTTTTTCTGTTTTTGTTTACCTTTAATTACCTGATACTTATTTATACCTATGTAATATGGGGGTTTCTATGTTTAGGATGTTATATATAGTTTGGGGATACAGTCATGCTAATTACATAACAATTCCTCAATATTTACAGCCTTGATGGATTTTAGAATTTTTTGTATCATTATTTATCGCCGACAAATTAATATCTTGCCATTTTTGTTCTAGCTCTGCTCTGTTTCTACCTACAAGGCTGTAATTCGTACCTCAGTATCCCCCAGGATCACCCTACAAGTGCTAAGGACGGGATTGACCTCAACCTATTCTAAGTATAGATTCTATATTTTTTAATTATATTTTATTTTTTCAAGGCAGTAATTTTGCACTAAAATCAATAAAAACAAATAAAAATTAATATTTTGCTATTAGACCTTCACATACCGGTAGTCTTAAGGGACTAAGTAAGTTTAAGATTAGTTTAAGTAAGTTTAGCAATAGCAAAATCGAAATAATGGTTCTTAGTTTCGGTGTAATGGATTTTTAAAGTCACTGGACGGAAACGACCCTAGCGTACCTAAAAACAACAGTGAAAACGATGCGTACCTATTCAGGGTTAAACAGTGAATATATATATATATATATATATATATATATATATATATATATATATATATATATATGTAAAAGCCTACACAAATATGAACAAATTTTAATATGACACTCTTTAGAATATTGCAACTCAAATGATTGCGTTGCAAGTCCCCGCACAAAAGAATATTAACATAGGATTGATGCAATTGTCTGCTGGTTGGAGTGGCCTGTAGCGGCATTGGTAGAGTGCCCGGTTTCTAACCGGGAGAACCGATTTCGATTCTTAGCTGGTGGAGATGTTTGGGCAATCTCCTCACACCCCTTGCCTCTGTTTCACCCGACAGTAAAATAGGTTACGCTATCTATCTATCTATCTATATGCTCAGGCCCAATCCCCATTTTGGGGGTAGCTGACTCAAGACAGAGCAAGAACAGGGAAAACACAAAAAACAACATAAAACAACAAAAAGTATGTTACGCGGCAGGGTGAAAATGGGTTTTCGGATCCTCTGGCCCTTTAACCCATATATAAAAATAATTAATAAATAAAAATAAATAGTCTGCTGGTTATGAGACATAAACACTTAACGGTGATTTGGAGAAACTCATCAACTCCTTTGGTACCAAGTGTCTACACAGGATCATGGGGTACCCCTGGAATGGTTAATACCACGACAGCGCCAACTCTCTGAAATTAATTTGAGACATATTGGATGCATAGTTCGTGAGTGCCAGCTTGGGCTATATATGCACGTGACCTGTCTCCCTGAAACTGACCCTGCTTATTTGGATAATTATGGTGGGTAACAACTCTTAGTGGACGTGACCGCAAGGATAACCATGTGCTTAATGGATGAATCGAGCCGCAGCCTGGGAGCACGCATGGAGAGACCCCAGGGAATGGAGTCGGAAGATGAGTGCTGCTACACATTGCCACAACGTAAGACCCCAATGAGTTAGTAATTGAAAATAGGTTGGAAGTAAGTTAATTCCAGTGAGACATGGTTTGTAATATATAATAGGTTTTGAAAAGCATTAGTTCTACACTGTGAAGGAGTGATAGTCCAGTAATGGCCACTGACAGATGCTCTAGTACCACGAACAAAGCTGCCAAGAAGTGGCCCACGCAATAGATATAAGTTAATCTGAACAATTACTGTAATACTATGCAATGCATACAACATAGACAGACTTCCTTGGTCCTTCTCTTTCATTAGTATTATTACTAGTAAAAACAAATTAAAAAACCATGTTAATGCCCCTTGTTCCATTCATTTACAGTAGCCACATGAATTTGCACCCACACCGTGATTTTATGGAAAGGAAATAATAGGGTTGGAGAACAAGAATAATTTGTTATTAAACTGGTATTTGGTCACATGGATGACCTGCTGTACAATTAACTACACTCCTAAATCAATCAGATTGTTGGCCATCCAATCATAAAATTACTCAGTGGGAACAAATTAATATTAGATTTTTGCCCTTACATTTAATTGTAGAATTATAAAGTACAACATCTCTATCTGTTATCTGTTATAGAAATCGCCACCTGTAATTAAGTGGCACCGATTAGCATGTCGCCCATCGGTAATTTGTGTAGGGTTTTTCCCCTAGATAGGTTGCCCGCCAAGGCTATCGGGTCCCATCCACCCGGAAACACCCCTACACATTCATGGTTTACTATCATAACTGATGAAATATTCCACTATTAAAACCAAGCCACAGTATTTGTGGTTATTCCTGACGTAAATGGACTGTAGAGTTATACCAAACCACACAATAGTACATTTACCTTGTTGCTGGAGTTTAGGCGACGGGATAGGGTTAATGTGGAGTGGTAACAAGGCAACAGGTTGGTGATGGAGTTGGGGGATAACAAGTGATGAACAAAGAGGAAATTGGTTAATAGATAAGGACAGAATGGGGGTTCTAGACTTAAGTTATAATGAGGATAATAATAGATGATCGGTGAAGTAATGGGAATCTACGTTGAGGTTAGTTATAGCGTATTAATGGAATGGGATGAGAGAACAACAGTACTATCGGCGGTGGTGTCTGGTCCCAGACAAATCGCAGAGCCTTGCTGATTCGCACATGCGTTCGCACATGCGCAGACAGGTCTGGAGATATTTTCCCTGCCTTTAATTAATTACCTAAGTTTATAGGAATGATATATTACTATTTAATATCTAATACAGAATATCATTCAATATTCTTCCCATTCATACTAAATCATATTATTATGATTTTTATTCCTACAAACTTATTACTTATAAATACACTTAAACTTAAGACTGTCCGTGCTCATGGAATAAAAGTATGGACATATTCCCGCTACCGAGTTTGTACCACATTTACAACAGCCCGGAGGCTAATAAATCCCGCCATAATTGGGATGATGCTTGAGCCGCCTGTCGACGAGGACGTCCACTGGGTACGTCAACAGGATGGCCATTTGAAGTTGCCTCTACGGGAACGTCTCTGGGCAACGTCTCCGAGGTATCACCTTCGCTCTCAATATCCCCTTCATGAGGATATAAACAGATAGTTGGCCACGGGAAGATGCCCGACTTAGTGCGGATTTTAGCCACTCTGACTTCACCGTCACGTCAGGGTAGTTATTCTGTGATACGGCCCAACTTCCAGAAAGCACGAGGACCCTCGTGGTGACGACATCACCGTCATTTGGCCACCGACCGTTAATTGGTCAAAGTTTATTCCTATGTGCCTCCCTGAGCATCACAGATGCTCATTAGACCCAGCGTTTCCAGACATCCTAAGACAATTTACGGATATACCGGTATCTGGCTGAGACAACATCTTTGTTGATGTAGCCCGGGTCCTCAATCTCTTCCCCCACTTCACTTTCCTCAGGAAGATCCCACAACTGATGTCCCCGCACCAATACTGAGGGTGTGATAAGGATGCTCTAGGTCACCCGAAGCATAATAGAGAGGACGGTCATTGACAGTTGTCTCAATTTCCAGGAGTAGAGTTGTCAACTCCTCTAAAGAAATGAGAGCACGTCCCAATACCTTCTTCAGTCCCGCCTTGACAATGCCAATGGCTCTCTCACAGACAGCACCGAACCATGGCGCTCTGGCAGGAATAAACCGCCATTCAACCTGTCCCAAAGAAGGGTGACCGCTCTCAACCCTCCAACTATCGTCCAATTGCTCTTATCTCTTGTCTTTCTAAAGTTTTTGAAACTATTCTTGCTTCCAAATTTCTTAAGCATTTCTCTTCTCATAATCTGCTCTCAGATCGCCAGTATGGCTTCCTTAAGGGTCGCTCTACTGGTGATCTTCTTTCATATCTTACTAACTCTTGGTCATCCTCCTTTCGGGACTTCGGTGAGACTTTTTCTATTGCACTAGACATATCGAAAGCCTTCGATAGAGTCTGGCATAAATCTTTAATTTCTAAACTACCCTCCTTCGGTTTCTATCCCTCCATCTGTGCCTTTGTCTCTAATTTCCTTTCCGGCCGTTCCATAGCTGCGGTTGTGGACGGCCATTGTTCACTTCCTCACCCTATAAACTCCGGTGTTCCTCAGGGCTCTGTCCTATCTCCTATTCTCTTTCTAATTTTTATAAATGATCTCCTTAACTGTACCTTAATTCCCATCCATTCATACGCAGACGACTCAACCTTACACTACTCCATTAGTTTTTCAGAACGCCCCAGCCAGCAATCCCTCAACGACAAACGTAATGAAGCCATAGAACTCTTAAATTCTGATCTAAATACTATTTCCAATTGGGGCAGAGAGAACCTTGTTAACTTTAATGCTTCCAAAACCCAATTTCTCCATCTATCTACCCGTCAGGATCTCCCAGCGGACTATCCCTTATTCTTCAACAATACAAAAATCAACCCTTCATCTTCTCTCAATATTCTTGGTGTCTCCTTTTTCTTCTGCTCTCATTTGGAAGGACCATATAACCAGTCTTGCTAAGGCAGCCTCCCAGAAGCTGGGTGTGCTCAACCGCCTTAGGGGGTTCTTTTCCCCTGCACAGCTTCTTGCTCTGTACAGGGGCATAGTGCGCCCTTGTATTGAGTATTGTTCACATGTGTGGGGAGGTTCCTCTCACACCGCTCTCCTAGACAAAGTTGAAAGGAAGGCCTTTCGTATCATTAACTCCCGTCCACTCACCAACTCTCTGCAATCTCTCTGTCTCCGCCGCAATGTTGCATCTCTCTCGCTATTCTATCGCTACTATAATAATCAGTGTTCCTCAGAGCTATCCCAGTGCATACCACCTCCTTTACGTAGGGCACGTGGTACCCGTCTTGCAACTCAATCCCACCCCTACTCTGTGCAACTCTCCAACCCAAGAGTGAAACGTTACTCTCAAACTTTCTTCTACTCAACATCTGAGCTCTGGAACTCTCTCCCAGAATCAGTCTTTCCCTCTTCCTATGACTTAAATTGCTTCAAACTCTGTGTGTCCCGGCATTTTGGCTCGAACGTCCCTTGATTTTGGCCCTGTCACTCTTTCAACTATGGGGGAGGCACTCGCTATAGGCAGTTATGCCTTTTGCCTCCCTCAATCACATAGAAAAAAAAAAAAAAAAAAATTCACACTGCACATTGCCAAGGTGAGACTGAGCCTTATGGTGATTGCAGATATCGGATAGGTAACTAGAGGCCCCAACAAACGTAGTTGCGTTGTCACTCAAGATGATACGGGGAAAACCTTGTCAACTGCAAAATCTCCTAAAAGCGTGGAGGAAACTATCACATGTGAGATTGGTGACTAATTGGATGTATATTGACCTAGTGACAGCACAGGTAAATAGGATCATGTAAGCCTTGACAGGTGAGTCTTTAATAGGGATTGCTCCACTATAGTCCACCCCAGTGACCATATAGGGGTCTCCATGCAGGGGTGGTCCGCAGGGCAGGTAAATTGGGTAGTCCGGCATAGTTGTAGGGTTTACCTTGTACCCAATGACATTTTAGGCAATTGCGCAGTACTTTTTTCACCACCTGACGGATTCTAGGGACCCACCATTAATTTTGTGTCCTATGTAGGTAACCATGTGGCCGACCCCATAATGGCAACAGAGCCGATGGCACCTATCTATCATTAGGTGGGACGTTTGGAGGGCAGAAGGTTTGGATATATGCACATTTCCGAGATAGCTGCTAATCTCAATCTGCCTCTACAATGTATTAGCTCTCCCTTCAGGTATAGTCCTAACTGGCAAATCAAATTATTTCTAGACTCTTCACCCTTCTCCAATATTGAGTACTCCTACAAATAACTTTCCTTTTGGTATAATTTGAGTAGAATATTGTCTGCAGTCTTGATTTATTTTATGCTGAGGTGAGCACTACCTGTGGGAGGCAGCCCATTTATTTTTGCCTTCAAATATTTGATGAAAGGTATCACCCATGCCGTGACATGCTGTAATCTTCCATAGCTGCTATATCTGTCTGAGTCCCATAACTGTGTGTCATCTTGGGGCACCGTGCCTACGATTTGGGTCACGATACCAGCGGGTTGCTCTTTGAGATCTATGTTTTCTGGCCATCCATCGGGGTTCGGGAGCCAACTAGGCCCATTCCACCACAACCCAGAAGAACTCAAATACTTAGCAGACGCGCCTTGAGATACCATATTACTTGGGTTCTCCTTAGTCGACACATACCAGAAATGATCAGTCGGGACTAAGGCATGTATCTCGTCGATGCGGTTTGTGACATACACTGGTAATTTCTTTTTACTATTAATCCAGTGTAGGGTAATCTGACTGTCACTCCACACATAGGTTTCAGAGATAAGAAGTTTATTCTTATAGGCTACCTCAATAAAGTAAAGGATCGTCAACTCTTTTAAGTATCTGGGCAGTGTGTTGAGTAAAGATGGGACTATGGATGAAGAGGTGCGGGAGAGGGTACAACAGGGGAAGAGGGTTGTAGGAACGCTAAAAGCAGTAACAAGAAATAGGGTGGTCAGTATGGAAGTGAAGAAGTCCTTGCATGACAGTGTGGTAATCCCGACACTGACTTACGGAAGCGAAGCATGGACGTTGGTTGAGAGACTCAGACCAAGAGTGAGAGCAGTGGAAATGAATTACTTAAGGAGTGCGTGCGGAATTACATGGAGGGATAGACAGACTAATGAGGAAGTAAGAAGGAGGTGGGGTGTGGAGGTAGATGTGCTGGAAAGTGTGAAAAGGAACAACTTGAGATGGTTCGGCCATATGGAACGTATGGAAAGCGAGAGAATGACTAAGAGGGTGTACGAGAGCGAGGTGGAGGGACAGAGGGGGAGAGGTAGACCGAATATGAGGTGGAAGGATGGAGTGAGGAACTACATGAATGAAGGCGGTGCTGGTTGGGAGGAGGGGCGTCGACTGACTGGGGACAGAGGTGCATGGGGGCGGTTCGTTCGTGGCCACCCCTTCGGGGATCACGGCGTCAGGCAATAGATAGATAGATAGAATAAAGTTTACAATTCTTGCAGCAAGCAAACCTGCAATTAATTCCATTTTAGGGATAGAAATGGACTTGATTGGCGCGACTTTGGTCTTTGTCATGACCAAATGGCTGCCTTCTGACCCAACAAGATACACAGCAGTTCCATATGCTATACTGCTGGCATCAGCGAATGCATGTAGGGATACAGTATGATCGCATACAACAGAGTACCAGATCATCTACTATCCCCAGCCATTCCGTGTTCAAGTCTTCAGCAAGATCCTTGTCCCAATCCAACTTTAGTCTCTCACAATTGCTGGAGAAATATTCTATACTTTATAGACACTGGCAATAAAACACCCAAAGGATCAAAGAATTTGGCCGATAATCTCAAACACTCACGCTTTGTCACATGCTTGACCGGAGTGTACTGGACTCCAAATGAAAGATAATCAGAGGCCGTCTCCCATACTAGTCCAAGAACTCTCACCAGTTCCTGCTGTTCAGCAGCAACACCATCCTCTCTCAGAACAGAACTATTGGTAGCCCATTGACGCAGGAACAAGTGGGCATTGTCCATAACTTCATGAGCCATACCATATGCACGGACGAGGAAATCTTCATTGTCCCCCTAATTTCCTGTACGATCTTTGGGTCTACTTCAACAAGGGAAAGATGTTTTAGGATGGTTGCGTTCAGCAGAAACTGGTAGCGCCAAACAATACAACCTGGAACCGAAAACAACATAGAAGCCAATCCAGACGAAGAGGATCTTTTGGCCACACGAACCTGATGTAGCTTCAACATCAAGAAGACCTTCTCGATGTCACTGACCCACACATACTGATGCAGACAGAATCTCAAGAAGACTTGAGCTAACTCCGGTACTAAAGATGGTCCCGTGTACAGACAGTCGTTCAGACTAGGCTTGTACCGGTTAACCTTAGCGGAACAATCAAATACAATACGCACAGGAGTAGTCCTGCTTTCCTTTGCGATCCCATGATACGCCAGATAGTGACAGGACCCAGAGTCATCGAATGGAACTTCCTCAATGAAACCACGCGACAATTGATCAGAAATTACCTGCGAATATTGTTTACAAAACCCAGGGTCAGCAATAAATCTCTTCTGGAGTCCTCGTAATCTACCCACAGCCAAACCTTTGTTGGTGGGCAACCGTCCCATTTCTTCAGTCCAGGGCAGACGTAGCTGATACTGTTGACTCTCAGGATCATACGTGACTTTTTCCTCATATGTGGTCAAAGCTTGCCGTTCGGCTTGTGAATGCTCTTTAGGTGAGATACCAATATGGTCTAAATCCCACAAAGCACTTAATTCTTTATGACATGGAAATTGTCCAGTAGACATATATTGATCTACTGGGGTCACTACCACTTTAAGTATTGTAACAACCTCAGTGCTGGAGCTAGAGCCTAGACGTGGTTGTCGCATAGGAACTACTAAGGGCATATCCGTATTTGGTAGGAAGTAAAACCACATTTCTGACCCTTTTGTAGCCAGGTCACACTATGTTGTAGTACTGGTCGGCACTTATTAGTAACTCTAATTGTGCTGTCTCTGTAACATATTAGTCGGCCAATTTTATGCCACGACGCTGTAAACTAGTGATTTCAATTTTTAGACTAGTTTCGCCCTTGTGTTTGGGGAGATCATCGACAACTATTGCTTCAAGACGAGGAAATCTGCCATGATGTATATACTTTAGTGATACAACAGGATACTTACAAGAGGTTTGTGTTCCGGTGAAGCCGTGAAGACTCAATTGTTCCATTCCCTTTGATTCATAAGAAAGGGAAGGTAGTACAGAGCTCTTCACGAAAGTCTTCTGCGAGCACTGATCAAGTAGCGATCTGACCTTTACGGTCTTCTTGTACTTACCCATTACAGGCAGCTGAACTGTGGGCAAAATTACTGTCTGTTTACTCATACTTACGAACATTGTTGTTGAGGTTGTTGGTGTTGACTCATCTCTATTACTACCACCACCTGCCAATCTCGCCTCTCTCTGTTTTTGGCACAAGGAGTTAAATGTTTTGCCACGGCAGATTTTACAATTCTTAATATTAGGGTTTGTACACCCGTTACTACCATGTTTACTGGAGAGAAATCCGACACAGAGCCGTATTTGCCTGGCTCTCTTTACTCTGAGAGAACCTGTCTTATATTTAAAGCATATGTACCAGGGATGATTATTTCTGTTGCACAATTTACAGGCAAATCGGCTACTATCTCTCTTGTCGTGAATGTAGCTGTAACCATAGGAAATTCTTTCACAGGGGTATCTTGACCCACCATGTTGTAGAGTTCTGCCTGAAAACACTGTGTAAAAGTCTTATAATCTAGACTCTGGTCACCCAACTCCCTCCTAATGGTTTCTTTAACTGGTGATGGGAATATATTCAACAATGTAACCACGCAGAACTCCTCTAGACTTATCTTTTGACTAGTCATAGATCGCATCGCACTTTCCATATTGGCGTACAAAGCCTTTAGTTGTGTTGTTTGACATTTTTAGATGAAACAAGGTCATGAAAGTTCATGATGTGTACCATTTTTACTCTGTCAGGATGCCCGAAGGTCTCCTGAAGCAAGTCTACAGCAGGGGCATAGCTTGCATCCTAAACCGTAAAGCCTTCTACAAGTTTATAGGCGTCTCCCTGTAGCTGACCCCTTATGTACGTCAGCTTTTGAATCGCACTTAACCCACTGAGCCCCAGCTAAATATAAATAAATGTACACCCAGGGACTGGCAGGATTTTTTTTTTTCCAGAAACAATAGCGAATGGGTTAGGAATTAAGGAAAAAACACAAAAAACTGTCAAAAAGGTCAACAATTGGTCCTACGGAGCCCCCGAACGGATTTTACAAGAGTAAAAAATTGAAGGCAAAAACACCCAAAAACCATGTTTTTGCGCGCTCACACACACACGGTTGGCCTTTGAGAGTTTTCAATCATCGCCAAGGTTGCGGGGGATACTTACACAGTTTCCATACAAATCTGAGCCCTCTAGGTGCCATAGGACCGGAGTAATTGGGACCGGAGTACCAGTGACGACACGTTGTCGTCGCTGGGGTTTAGCGTTACATACATTGCCGACGACACGTTGTCATCGCTGATATTCAGTGGGTTAAGTCAGTCATGTCATGCACCACACATCTAAACATATCCCAAAATCCCGACCATAATGTGGGGTCACCTGCTAAGGTGGGCAAAGTCAGGTGCCGCAATTTAACCCCCAATCCTTTCTTAATTTCGGACCGATTATGCCCTTCTGAGTTACCAAGTTTCTCCTTCAGAGTAGCGATTATCCCATTGATATCAAATAAGTAGCTGGTATCCTTTTGGTTGTCCTTATAATACTCAGTGTCAGAGGTATATAGCGGCAACAAAACATCTTGATTGGCTTCAAACTTGGCAACCTGTGTCTGCACGCTATGCAATTTTGCCTCGACTTCTACCCTTGTTGCGGTTTCCAAGAACTCCTCTAAATCTTTTGACAGAACGGTTAATGAACCTTTAATGCCTGCCCTAAGGTGTTTGCCTTGGGCTAGAGCGTCCATAGTCACCTTTAGTAAAAAACGGATGGAAATTGCGAATTACAATTTTTTTACTAATGTTTAGCCGAAAGATAAGATCTCCCGCCGATTATGCTCGGTTCTGAATTAACGCTGAAACACGAGCGGTGGTATTCATTGGTGAGAACTTATTACATGGTGATATCAAGGATCAAAGTAAGAACACACATGTTGAAATAAATGTAATTAGTTTATCATATGTGGTTAGGCCAACACCCTAAATTGCAAAAAAATAATTAAATTTGGTAGGCTAGGTTATAATTTAATTGAAGAAGTGGGGCTAACATGATGCTAAATTTAGAAGATTAGGCTAACTTGCTATAAACCAACCCGATTATTTATTAAGAATTAAATTTAGGTCAGGCTAAAATTATAAAATTACTCAAATGTAATTTAAGTTAGGCTATTAGTACACATTTAATTTTGATAAAAAATTATTTGAGCCAAATTTAGTGAGAATTTTAAATGAACAATGCTAACCTAGGCCTAAATAATATAATTTCAAAGAAAACATGGTGTTGGGCTAACCTACATGTTTAACTCAACAAAGGTTCTGTCCACTAGGTCTGTCGCATCGGCAACGAAAAACATCAGAGCCGACACCACCAACTCCTTGAACAGCCGGTCAGATGCGGGTTAATTAAAGTGGACCCCGCCAGCCGCAAAATCGATGACCGACGTGTTCATGGATGAGTATCGGCTACGAGTGTACGGCAGATTCCTCTTGAACCACTGATTGACAGAGTTCCTGATTTGATTGAACTCGTCTGCTCCCATGCCCCTAGAGTTATGCCGCTTTTCAATGCCGATGATCCGGCAACAGGCTCTCACTCTCTATCTCTTTAGCCAGTTCCTGTATCTGATTAGCCAGTTCCTTAGGTACGACCCTGCGGTTAATATCTTTTCCCCCTATCACCAAAAATGTGAGGTGAGGTCTCTTACTGACCAATCGGGACCAAGCATCAGTACCTCGTAGAGAGGTTACTGTGGCACCAAGGGCTGCTAGAGGGGTGACGGTGAAGTCGGGATGATATATGGGCTTATCTAGATATAGATCCCTGACAAACGAGTGTCCAATTATGGCCACTTTCTTGTTTGCCCCAAGATATCTAGCCCTTTCAGGTACAAAGTCCTCACCTACACCCCCCCCACCCCCTGCCGCACCATGCCTGAAAAATCCTTGGGCCAGCTATTCATTCATATGCTGATGACTCTACCTTACACTATTCAACTAGTTTTTCAGAACCCCCCAGCAAGCAATCTCTCAAAAAGTCACGCAACGATGCCATATCTTTTGACCTATCAACAATTCCCATTTGGGACAGAAAATATATTGTTGCTTTTGGTGCTTCGAAAACCCATTTCTCCATTTATCTACCCATCAAGAACTCCCACAGGACTTTCCCTTTTACTTCAACAATACACAAATCAACCTTTCATCTTCTCTCAGTATTCTCGGTGTCTCCTTTTCTCCTGATCTCACTTGGAAAGATCATATTACCACCCTTTCTAAAACAGCTTTCCAGAAGCTGGGTATGCTCAATCGTCTCCGGGGGTTCTTTACTCCGGCACAGCTTTTTGCTCTGTACAGAGGCACAGTGCGTCCATGTATTGATTATTGCTCACGTGTGTGGGGAAGATCCTCTCACACAGCATTTCTTGACAAAGTAGAAAAGAAAACCTTTCGTCTCATTAACTCATGTCCACTCCCTGACTCTCTGCGATCTCTCTCGCTAGTCTACCGACATTACAATAATCAGTGTTCCTAAACCTCTTTCAATGTATACCACCTCCTCTACGAAGAGTATGTAGAACCCGTCTTCCAACACAATCCCACCCTACTCTTTGCAACTCTACAACCCAAGAGTGAAACGATATTCCCAATCTTTCCCCTATGCAACAGCTGAGCTCTGGAACGCTCTACCCTGAATCCATTTTCCCCTCATCCTATGACTGTAATTACTTTAAACTCCGTATGTCCAGGCATTTTGGCTCGAACATTCCTTGATTTTGGCCACATCACTCTTTCAACTATGGGGAAGGCACTCGTCACAGGCAGTTCTGCCTTTTGTCTCAGTAACTCACGTAGCAAAATTATCTACTAACTATTAAATGACCATGCTTTTACTTCAGTCTCGCTCTATAGGCTTTTTGTGAGTCAATTATTTAGTAAGATTAAGATTACCCTCTTTATTGGTTAATAAGGATGTATAAAATCTAGAGTTACCAATAATGCTATTGTAAAGTCGGTTTGTAACTAAATATATTAAGAAATCAATGGACCTTATATTATTGATTGGCAATATTTATCAAGATTGTATTATTGGTAACCTAAAGAAATATTGAATTAAGAAATTTTATGTTACGTGCAATAGTTTGAAAGCCCCATAAATGAAATATATGCGTATATATTCCATACCAAGTGTGTTTTTTCGTACAACAATTCTGACAACAATAAACACGGAAATGCTGCAACTACTCCCTTTTCAATCATCTTTTAGATACTGACCTTGTTGTTAAGCTGTATGTTATTCACAATTTACTGTTCAATAGTATACGAAATCACAGGTCATATATTCACATAAATGAATATTCTCCCTGTTTTTTGAGAACGGGATTATATGATTAATGAGGACTGATAATTCGTTGCTCCCGTTTATCTTTTTCGCCTTTAATCTCTTCCTGTTTTCTGTAATTTGTTAACAGTTAATTCATCAAGCTTTATGTATCTGGATAAAAAACACCATCTGAGGAAGAGCACTTTATTGACAACGTTTCGCAGATAGCTTCATCAGGTCACTCTGCGAAACGTTGTCAATAAAGTGCTCTTCCTCAGATGGTGTTTTTTATCCATTCTGTCTACTTTTCAAGTACCACTCAACACTTTATGTATCTCTCCTGGTTCATCTTTCTCTAGATTGTTAGTAGCTATATCTCAAACATTCGAAGTCTACTTTTGCCTATGTCATGATATTATGAATTTCTCTAACTACCTTAAACACATTTATATATCATAAAGCAGCACAAGGCATTATTTTCGTTTTACTAGTTGTATATACCATGTATCTTTGCTCACCAAAATTATTACAATCCTATTCAGTATTTTCATTGTAATGTATTCCCAACTCTTTCTTAATACGTGTAAGCTGTTTCACTTTAATTTCGCGATCATTATAGGATGTTCCTCAGTTTTGGAATGCTATTTATCTATAAACTCGGTAATGACTATCTCAATTACTCCTCCAACTACAAGACATCCCGCCAAAAATTAATGAACTCATTTACTATATGCCATAATAAGTGAAGAAGCGTATCCTCATATCTCTGAGGCACTAACCAACTGTATACAGCTTAGAACCCGTAGCAAGGAATGGCCCTAACGCTATCTCATTTAACGCTTTCACTTCTACTGATGCCGTCAAAACGTAACAAAAAACACCTAGCATACCGGAAAGGGTCTGCATAATCGTGTTTTCATTTGATATTAATTAAGCTTACACCACCCTTGCGTCATTATTGTACAGCATAATATATCTACCAAGAGGTTTGACCAATAAATATAACTTAGTTTTTAATGTGGGGATATTATTTTATAACATGGTCTTTTGCGCCTCTATACCGAAACTTTGAGGATTGTATTGACACATTATATATAACTAGTTGTTTTTCTTGAACAAGTGTATTTCTATGTAAATATATATATTAGCCATCCTTTGTTCATTAATTTATTCATTTATAATATTATATTGTTTAAAATTTTATGGACGTATATAATGAAAAGCGATTATATACCCGTGGCAATGCCAACACTGATAACACCTCCGGTACACTTGGAAAACACTTTAATTGGCGTGTTATTGATACCGTATTATATACACCATATATGCATTGCATACTTTCGTTACTACTATGACCTATACACTCACCATTATGCTGAAACACTAACTATAATATTGGAAGTTTGACTGACTCACCAACTGACAAATATTAACAATTTCTATATTTCCCCTTGTTAGATAACCAACAGGTAGTTCAGTTGTTTCTGACGCTCCCATGTTTGAACGATGCCACGTTCCCAATATCACAACTCAGTAGGCGCTCCAAGCAGAGAACACAAATAAAGTAGTACTACATTAGAGATTTAAGATATCATATATTTGAATGCCTATATGTCACATACATATTTTATATGGAGAGAGAGAGAGAGAAAGAGAGCAATAGCAGGTTAGCAGCCTGTAGCGCGTTTATTATGCTACACACACCTCACGAGTCCAATATTTCGTATTCATGATCCCACATAATGATCAAAACACAACATTAATTATTCTTTCACAGTCAAGTATTTGGCCAACCACTTCCCTCCACCCCCACCTGCTACCACCTCGCCGCTTATAGTTCCCCCTATCACTCCTGTACCCTCCTTCCCCCTCCCTCGCCTCCCTCCTTCCACCCCATACCTTCACCTCTTACCCCCACACCATCACTGTTGCCAGATAATTTATGGGCACTAATTGTGCTGCCCTCTATCGAGGTCTTGGACAGACCAAGGCTGTATCTGTTTCATCTGTCCACAACTGTACATCCAACGCCTTTCCTTTCCCTACTCCCAATAAGTATTTGAAACGAGCTTCCAAGGATAAATTGACCATTTTGCTGAAGTTTTTGTTTTTGTCTTCATTTGATCGATTCTATGGGGGGCTTGTATTCTGTCCGGAATCAAAACCCAACTTGGAAGACACCACATCCGCCAGTAGGATGTTTCGGAAGGGATCAGTGAGCTTCATGGTGGAGAGATTAGGCTCGAACCACCCAAACACTCGGCCCTCCCACACCCCTACTCGCGTTGAAATGACTCCAGCCTCCTCAAAAAGGTGCACACCCTGTTCCTCCCCTTCCCAGATGAAAGGCTAAATGTTGACTAGCACCCTAAGTCCCGACACCCGCTGCTGAAGGGTGAGAGGGGGAGGAGGTACATGACGAGGGTGACGGTGGGGGAAGGAGGAGGACCTGGGATGGCCGAACTCCCAGGCTTCCTTGAGGGCCTGGGAAGAACAGTCCCCCTCGAAGACAGGGGCCAGCTCGTGTTGAACCCAGCGCCTCCCCACAGGTCTCCATAACACCAGGTCCAGATAGAAGCACATCACCACACATGCCAACACCACCACCACACAGCTCCCACCCACACACACATTCCCACGAACCCTTTGAAGAAAATTAACCATTTTAACAGTTTATGTAGATAAGAAAATGAGGCGAAAGGTCTCAAAATCGCCAAACTAATATGATAAACATGAGGGAGAAGGGGGTCCAGAAAAAGCGAGTAATACCCCCTTAACTCCTTGAGGATTACAGTATATGCATCTTGACAGCTTATTCTGGCTATCATTAGACGATCTTGTACAGCTTAGGAAGGAACTGTGGGAATAAAAAGGGTATAGATTGGTCCAATCAACCCTCTGATTTTCGTATACCCTTATCTCATTCGGAAATTTTCCGTTTCATAGTGCATCGATTTTCCCAGAACTCTCGTCCACGCAAATTCCCATCAGACATCGTTCATAGATAAAATGGACACAAAACTGGCACAATTTTTAACTTTTTATATACCGTTGGATTAGATTTTTTTTTTGCATCTTTTGGTTACCAAGAGAGCTCTGAAAGATGCCTCTAAGTGGGTGAAAATTGCGCAAACAACCCTGGAATTTACGGTATTGTTTCATCAAGGGTTTTAGCCCTGCCTGGAAAGCAACCTTCGACCAAAAGTTCGAACTATTCATTCGTGATCGTCTCTGTTGTTAACGAAGCGTTCATAAATGTTTCTTCGACGGCGGTTTATCGACATATATCGTTCAGCTTCCCTGGGTAAATCTGAGAAAGGCAAGGAGATAGTAGTATTGGAACAAGTAAGTGAGAGTGTTGTGGCTGGCATCTCGGGATTTATTAACCTTCGTACGGCAATATTCGGCCTTTCTCAGCCTTGGTTTTCCTACACAGCCTACAGGAGGTAGGCAGATAATTGTGTTCAACTTGCAGGGTGAGACAATAGCTAGATATACAAGAGTATATATACAAGATATAGATCTTGTATACAAGAGTAGATATTGCATACAGCCCAGACCAGCATCTCAAATATGCCGTATTTTACCCTTACATAGGCATTTGAAGCCTTGGGTATCTCAGTATATATATTCTGCAAAATACATAGAAGCTTGTAGCATCTCGTTGTGGCTTAGTGCATTCATTAAGAGTAATTTTAGTAGGCATAGACTGGTGGTTTCTGGATTGATCGAAAGGGTTTGAGAGGCTGAGCATTCTGGCAACACTTTATTTCATAGGGTTGGTTTGAGAGGGTGTGTGTGTGCGTATGTGTGTTTGAGAAAGACAGAGAGAGAGAAGGAGAGATAGAAAGACAGAGAGAGAAGGGGGAGGTTGTCTCGTCTGGTGGTGGGAGGCAAACACGTACGAACAAACGCACAAACGGAGCAAGGAGGTTATATGACAGGAGGGACTGTTGGTAGATTTTACCCTATGTGAGCGTGAAGCAGGCCCTAAAACTGACGGATTCTGAGCCATTCTGGCCAGGCCGATCGCCTTAGTGATCTTGGCCCCAATATTTTTTTTTTTTCCCCACTCACTACGCTTTCCATAATGCAGTTGGGTCTCAGTACATGATTAGATCCATATCCAAAATTCGAAAATGGATTTAACCCCTTCTATACCGGCGAAGTATTTTGCTTATATTCTAGCTATATTTAGACGATTTTGTGCAGCTTAGGAAGGATCTGAGGTAATTAAATGGATTGGTTGTGATAGTTTGAAGCCTTATTATTGCTAGACGTCCTTCCTAAGCTGAATATAATCTTCTAAAATTTGCCATAATATGATTAAAATTACGTCCCTGGTACTGAAAGGGTTAAACGTGATCGTGTATTCGGTAACCTTTAAGGGGAGATTTCCACTTGAGGGATTTTTTCTGGACCCCTTTCTCCCTTATGGTTAGCCCCATTGCTTTTGAAGTTTTAAGACGTTCGCCCCATTAGTTTGGCGATTTTAAGAAGTGTCACTCCATTTATGTCTTAAGACATTTCGTCCCATTTAGGTGTCGATTTTTTCCTGGCGAGCGATAGCGAGCCTGTAATTTAAGAGGAACCGGCCTCCGGCCGGGAAATTTTTCTACCGAAAAATGTACAAATTTATCTTGAAAGGGGGTCTAGGGGGTGTAATTTTAAGCTTGATGAAAAAGTAGGGAACAAACGAAATACCTCCCCTTAAGATAGACTACGTTGTTGGTGGTGTAATGGTATAGATGCTTATGCTCTGGGTGTGGTGTCCAGAGTTGGAATCCCGGGAGGACCATATGCTTTCATTAGTTTATTCAAGTACATATTGGGGTTTGTAATTGATGATTAATGTTAAGAACGGGGTGTTACATATTCAAAGGGTTAATTCTTAATTGCTGGAGGCCTTTTTTTTAAAGGGGGGATGGTTCACTTTTTGGGCGATTTTTGCATTTATTCATTATTTTTCTAGTTTCCTCCCTAGACCTCCATCAAATAAAAAAAAAAAAAAAAAGTATCCGTTAGATCCCCCTTCTATATTAATTTGTACATCTTTTGGTAGAAAAAATTCCGGCCGAAGGCCGGTTCTTCCAACATTACAGGCTCACTATCGATCGCTAGGGAAAAAAATCGACACCTAAATTGTTTTTGTTTTTTAGCACGAAATAGCACGAAAGGTCTAAATATTGACGAAGAAATGGGGCGAAAGGTCTTAAAGTCGACTAACTGATGGGGCAACATCTTAAGGTTTAATTTCAATAATGATTGTATTTGCCTTAACATCTTAAAACTAATGGGGCTAAACATGAGGGAGACTGGGTGTCCATCAAAAGCGAATATCTGCCCCTTAAACTGAATACAATGGTGTAATAGTACAGTAGGTTGAATACAATGATGTAATAGTACAGTAGGTTGAATACAATGGTGTAATAGTACAGTAGGTTGAATACAATGGTGTAATAGTACAGTAGGTTGAATACAATGGTGTAATAGTACAGTAGGTTGAATACAATGGTGTAATAGTACAGTAGGTTGAATACAATGGTGTAATAGTACAGTAGGTTGAATACAATGGTGTAATAGTACAGTAGGTTGAATACAATGGTGTAATAGTACAGTAGGTTGAATACAATGGTGTAATAGTACAGTAGGTTGAATACAATGGTGTAATAGTACAGTAGGTTGAATACAATGGTGTAATAGTACAGTAGGTTGAATACAATGGTGTAATAGTACAGTAGGTTGAATACAATGGTGTAATAGTACAGTAGGTTGAATTGGATTACATTTATATATAAATTAACTACAACCGTATTTTCGCTGCTAATTCTGCTAAATATTGATCGATGTCTACAACTCCAACTTCCTTATAGAACGAAACTCGCAAGTGGTCAATTGCTGGAGGTTTTTTTTAAGCCGAATACAATCGTGTAATAGTAACCATAGTTAAGCCGGTATCACACGAGAGCTTTTATAATCAACATTTTTCTGGCAACATTTCTGGAATATTTTGCACTGGTATCAGAAACTAGACTGATAATAGATGAATGTAGGTGACCGAAATATTACATATATTGACCACACAAGCTGCCAGACCAGTTTTGAGGATAAATGTTGAGTGAAAAAAGCGCTCGTGTGATACCGGCTTTAGAAGGTCGGCACCGGTAGTGAAAGGGTTAAGATATTGAAGGGGGCCCGGCCACCTCGTTTGATTTCTCTCTCTCTCTCACTCACTCACTCACTCACTCACTCACTCACTCTCTCTCTCTCTCTCTCTGGGTTGTATCCATTCGGCTCCATTCAGCCTACTGTTTTAAGACGATTATCCCCATACAGGTGTCGATTTTTTCATGGCGAGTGGTAGAGAACCAGCATATGTTTTAAAACAAAATTGACAGCAGGCTAAATTTGTACCGGTACATTTTTCGTTAGAAAAATATCTCCGGTGAAGCCGGATTTCTCCATATAATGCTGGCTCGCTATCACTCGCCAGGAAGAAATCGCCACCTGGATGGGAATAAACATCTTAAAACAGTAGGCTGAATGGGGCCGAATGGATACAACTCAGAGAAAGAGAGAAAAGGAGAGAAAATAAGCAGGTGACCCCCCTTAAAGCTAGGATCACCAGACACATCCTTCCTAATCCTTATCCTGATTCTGTACCCAACCCTTAACCCCTTCAGTACCGGCGACGTCCTTTTAACTTTATTCTGGCTACTATTAGACCATTTTATTCAGTTAAGTAGGCGAGAAATCATGACCTATATCTTCTGTAACTCAAATAGGGCTAGAGCAAATTGGCTGTAAATTTCCACATCTATTCCTTGACTGACTCTTCCCAAATGGTAGACATATTAGCTGGATTACTCTAGTCGTTTTTGAGGTACCGTACCGTACTGAGGTTAGAGGTACCCGTAATGAATGAACTATACTGATTCCATAAGGTTGTGATCTTAGGGGAGCGATAGACACATCGCAGATAATTAAAACACAAAGCTAGACCCCCTTCTCCCTCATGTTTAGCCACAGATTTTAAGATATTCGCCCCATTACTTTGACGATTATAAGACCTTTCGCCCATTTTCTTCATCAATGTTAAGACCTTTCGTGCTATTTAGGTGTCGATTTATTCCTGGTGAGCGATTGCCAGCCTGCAATTTAGGGGGAATTGGCCTTCGGCCGGGAAATGTTTTTTACCGAAAAATGTAAAAAATTATCTTGAAGGGGTCTTAGAGGTATTTTTAAAAACTTGCCCTTAACCCTTCAAGTACGGTACCAGCGACGTGTATTCTATTTTATTCTAGCTACATTTAGACAATATTATGTAGCTTAGTAGGGATCTGTGGCAGTTACGGTACCTGATTACCTGAAATAGTCTCAAGCCTTATTAATTGCTAGAGCTCCTTCCTAAGCTGAATAAAGGCGTCTAATAGTTGCCAGAATATGATGAAAAGGACGCCACCGGTACTGAAGGGGTTAATTATTGTTAATGTTTCAGCTGTCCAGGACGCATTTTATTTAACTATACTCTGGTTAACATTTTATTTAACTATACTCTGGTTAACATTTTATTTAACTATACTCTGGTTAACATTTTATTTAACTATACTCTGGTTAACATTTTATTTAACTATACTCTGGTTAACATTTTATTTAACTATACTCTGGTTAACATTTTATTTAACTATAATCTGGTTAACATTTTATTTAACTATACTCTGGTTAAAATTTTATTTAACTATACTCTGGTTAACATTTTATTTAACTATACTCTGGTTAACATTTTATTTAACTATACTCTGGTTAACATTTTATTTAACTACTCTGGTTAACAATTTTATTTAACTATACTCTGGTTAACATTTTATTTAACTATACTCTGGTTAACATTTTATTTAACTATACTCTGGTTAACATTTTATTTAACTATACTCTGGTTAACATTTTATTTAACTATAATCTGGTTAACATTTTATTTAACTATACTCTGGTTAACATTTTATTTAACTATACTCTGGTTAACATTTGACTATTTTATTCAGCTTTAGAAGGCCCTCGGGGAATCATGGGGTTAAAAATGTCCAATCTAACCCTCTAATTCCCATAATTCCTTCTTATTGTGAACCAAATGGTCAACCACCAGCCAGCATAAAAGGATGACAACTTTCGTGGTGTATCGTGAAAGGGGCTAGTGTTTATTACTTTATTATTTAGTTTCCTCGCTAGACCTCCCTCAAATTTAGAAATATACTCCCTAAACCCCCCTCAAGATAAATATGTAAATTTTTCGCTAGAAAAATATGCTCCTCTTATAAGTATAGGCTTGCTGTCGCTCTCCAGGAAAAAAATCGACACCTAAATTGGCAAGATAGGTCTTAAAATTGACAACAAAATGGATCTAAAGGTGTTAAAATCGCCAAACTAATGGGCCTAACGTCTTAAAATTTCAAAACTAATGGGGCTAAACAGGAGGGAGAAAGGGGTCCAGAAAAACGACCCATAGAATTTTAGTTTATACTGTAGAACTATCGTAATTGATTAAAGTTAAATTAGAGATACTGCCTATCGAAATGGGTAACATAGCATAACAGTGTGTACGGTACAGTTGCCCACATAAGTTCTGTTCCTCGTCGTAATCTTATGTACGAAAGTCAAAATTGCGTGAATGAGTTGC
Source organism: Lithodes maja (assembly GCA_037953745.1). NCBI lineage: Eukaryota > Metazoa > Arthropoda > Malacostraca > Decapoda > Lithodidae > Lithodes > Lithodes maja. The sequence goes on from JBAKBP010004618.1 coordinate 110,631, forward strand.
GAGTGTGGTTTCCTTTAAAGGGGAGGTTTTTAGTTACTTCCATCAAGCTTAAAATTACTCCCCCTTGACCCCCTTTCAAGATAAATTTTTACATTTTTCGGTAGAAAAATGTCCCGGCCAAAGGCCGGTTTCCCTTAAATTACAGGCTCGCTATCGCTCGCCAGGAAAAAATCGACACCTAAATGGCACGAATGGTCTTAAAATTGACAGAAATGGGGCGAGGGTTCTTAAAATCGCCAAACTAATGGGGCGAACGTCTTAAAATCTCAAAAGCAATGGGGCTAAACATGAGGTAGAAAGAGGTTCAGAAAAAAATCCTCCAGGTGGATATCTCCCTTAACCCCTTCAGCACCATGACGCCTTTGTACGGTCGCGCTATTAAGTCATGCCCCAGCTGTCATTACATTTGTCTCGCTCTGTGCTGTATTAATGTCTGTCAGATGTTGAATAGGGTGGGTAAGTGTAGGAACATGTTTGTATATTTCACTCGATATGAAAGAAATCAAGCTTAGATATTGCTGATACCAATAATTGATCAACACGTAGCCTACTTGGTGCCGAGACATCACTTATTAGCGTGACTGTACCTTTGCTTCTGGCTAAAATTAGAGGAGTTTGTGCATTTTAAGACGGACCTATGTACCAAGAGGGTTTATTGAGATCGTATTTACCTATTTGAGTCGCATAGTTAGATTACAAACTATAGAAATTCGTCTAATGGTAACCTGAATATGATGCAAATTACGTAATGGTGGTAAAGGGGTTAATTATCAGTTGTCTCGTCAAATGAATTAACCATTGATTAAGCAAGGACACTCGTAAGTAATTCAATCATGCGCATTAAAATTTCCTGTATAAGATCACGGAGAGGAACACAACTTATGTGGCCATCTGTACCTCCTTTGGCTCTGACATTGTACATAAGTTAATAGCCTGGGTAATTGTAAATGTAAGAATATAATGGAGGGTACAAAAGGGGTATGGAAGATCTTTGGGCATACTGATAATGATTTACCTTTCTATCCTATATGATATACTGTATATGCCTTGTAATGGGTAGCTTGTTATGGACACTTTAATTGCCCTTTTCATATCTATAATGTTGACGGTGTAGGTTGAAGGATCTGTTGAAGGTGAACTGTGAGTTTCAGTAAGGAATAGAAAGCTGAGGTAGTTTATTTGTTATAATATCAGAATATTTCCTACACTGTTCACTACTAGCTCACTTTTTGGTCGATTTTTTCATGTATTTATTATATTTCCAGTTTCCTCCCTAGACCTCCATCAAACTTAAACAAAACATCCATTAGATCGCCCTTGTAGATTTATTTGTACATTTTTCGGTAGTGTCACGGCCGAAGGCCGGTTCTTCCAAGACTACAGGCTCACTGTCGTTCGTCAGGAAAAGAAATCGTCACCTAAATAGCACAACACGTCTTAATATTGACAACAAAAATGAGGCAAAAGGTCTTAAAATTGACAAACTAATGGGGAAAACACCTTCAAATCTGCAAAGTAATGGGGTTAAGCATGAGGGAGAAGGGGGTCTAGAAAAACCACCCACCTCCCCTTAAACTAATGGTCATAATAATTTACCTATTTTAATGTACATTAGTGGTAATATAGCATCCTAATACGAGGACAGAAATATACGGTACCAATATACCGCTACCAATATACCGCTACCAATATACCGCTACCAATATACCGCTACCAATATACCGCTACCAATATACCGCTACCAATATACCGCTACCAATATACCGCTACCAATATACCGCTACCAATATACCGCCACCAATATACCGCTACCAATATACCGCTACCAATATACCGCTACCAATATACCCAAAGTATATTAGATAGGCCTACCTTTATCATACCCTCTATTATTTGTACAAAATACTATTACCCAGGCTATCAACTTCTGCCCATCAATATACCCTTTTCAGTGTAAATATCTGTTTATTTCCTATTGCAGTTTATGTAAATACAACTACTAGTACTATGATAGCTTCTTCAGTAAATACAACTACTAGTACTATGATAGCTTCTTCAGTAAATACAACTACTAGTACTATGATAGCTTCTTCAGTAAATACAACTACTAGTACTATGATAGCTTCTTCAGTAAATACAACTACTAGTACTATGATAGCTTCTTCAGTAAATACAACTACTAGTACTATGATAGCTTCTTCAGTAAATACAACTACTAGTACTATGATAGCTTCTTCATTAAATACAACTACTAGTACTATGATAGCTTCTTCAGTAAATACAACTACTAGTACTATGATAGCTTCTTCAGTGTTTGTGGACGTATTTCTTCCTTTTATTCTGGCTATCAGTAGATGATTTTCTTTAGTTTAGGAAGGAATTTCGGAAGTCAGACGGTAATTAACCTTTTGAGGATCATGACGCGTTTTAGCAGTTTCTCCTGGCTATTAATAGACAATATTATTCAGATTAGGAAGGGTATATGGAAGTTAGAGGGTTATTTGAGATAGTCTTTACACTTTGAATTCCCAGAGTCCCTTCTTAACCCGTACTGTACCGGCGACGTCTTTTTAATTTCACTCTAGCTAGATATAGAAGGTTTTGTGCAGTTTAACAAGGATCTGCGGTAGTAAAAAGTGTTAAGTGAGATAGTTCGAAGCCTCTTAATTGCTATAGGGCCGATTTAAACTGAATAAAATCGTCTAATAGTAGCTAGAATAACGTGAAAAAGGACGGCCCCGGTACTGAAGGGGTTAAGCTGTATAAAATCGTCTAATGATGTAGGATTACCGGTAGTTGTTTACATCATGACGGCGGACCTTTAATGATGTAGGATTACCGGTAGTTGTTTACATCATGACGGCGGACCTTTAATGATGTAGGATTACCGGTAGTTGTTTACATCATGACGGCGGACCTTTAATGATGTAGGATTACCGGTAGTTGTTTACATCATGACGGCGGACCTTTAACACCTAAAGAGCGGCCTAGGCGGTATATAATATGTAGCCACCAGCGGGGTGTTTTTACCCAAAATAGGGCTGTTTACGTGATCATTTTCATGCCTAAATAAGACCCAGAACGTAAAACAAGTATCTATCCCTGAAAGGGCATAAACAGAGCTTTCGAATGACACCATAACGATCCTTTTATGATGGCTAGTTTTCTTGCAATAACCGTGCAACGCGAGTGCAAAAAGCATGTAATTAGGCACTTTCCCCATACAATTCCGTATATAGCGAGTGAGAGAGGGAGGGAGGAGGTGGGATTCGTGTCAGTAGGTTCGCCGCAGTGGTCTGGAGCAGTCATACGCTCGCTACTCTCCTGCCACCACTTGTCTCTCTCTCTCAGCAACATTACGTGCTGAAATTGCCACACAATATATGTCGAGCACCGCCACATAGTCCAGCTTTATTTAACTCGACTTATGTTGCTCGCCGCTAATTAAGGGTTAATGATGTAGGATTACCGGTAGTTGTTTACATCATGACAGCGGACCTTTAATGATGTAGGATTACCGGTAGTTGTTTACATCATGACGGCGGACCTTTAATGATGTAGGATTACCGGTAGTTGTTTACATCATGACGGCGGACCTTTAATGATGTAGGATTACCGGTAGTTGTTTACATCTTGACGGCGGACCTTTAATGATGTAGGATTACCGGAAGTTGTTTACATCATGACGGCGGACCTTTAATGATGTAGGATTACCGGTAGTTGTTTACATCATGACGGCGGACCTTTAATGATGTAGGATTACCGGTAGTTGTTTACATCATGACGGCGGACCTTTAATGATGTAGGATTATCGGTAGTTGTTTACATCATGACGGCGGACCTTTAATGATGTAGGATTACCGGTAGTTGTTTACATCATGACGGCGGACCTTTAATGATGTAGAATTACCGGTAGTTGTTTACATCATGACGGCGGACCTTTAATGATGTAGGATTACCAGTAGTTGTTTACATCATGACGGCGGACCTTTAATGATGTAGGATTACCGGTAGTTGTTTACATCATGACGGCGGACCTTTAATGATGTAGGATTACCGGTAGTTGTTTACATCATGACGGCGGACCTTTAATGATGTAGGATTACCGGTAGTTGTTTACATCATGACGGCGGACCTTTAATGATGTAGGATTACCGGTAGTTGTTTACATCATGACGGCGGACCTTTAATGATGTAGGATTACCGGTAGTTGTTTACATCATGACGGCGGACCTTTAATGATGTAGGATTACCGGTAGTTGTTTACATCATGACGGCGGACCTTTAATGATGTAGGATTACCGGTAGTTGTTTACATCATGACGGCGGACCTTTAATGATGTAGGAATACCGGTAGTTGTTTACATCATGACGGCGGACCTTTAATGATGTAGGATTACCGGTAGTTGTTTACATCATGACGGCGGACCTTTAATGATGTAGGATTACCGGTAGTTGTTTACATCATGACGGCGGACCTTTAATGATGTAGGATTACCGGTAGTTGTTTACATCATGACGGCGGACCTTTAATGATGTAGGATTACCGGTAGTTGTTTACATCATGACGGCGGACCTTTAATGATGTAGGATTACCGGTAGTTGTTTACATCATGACGGCGGACCTTTAATGATGTAGGATTACCGGTAGTTGTTTACATCATGACGGCGGACCTTTAATGATGTAGGATTACCGGTAGTTGTTTACATCATGACGGCGGACCTTTAATGATGTAGGATTACCGGTAGTTGTTTACATCATGACGGCGGACCTTTAATGATGTAGGATTACCGGTAGTTGTTTACATCATGACGGCGGACCTTTAATGATGTAGGATTACCGGTAGTTGTTTACATCATGACGGCGGACCTTTAATGATGTAGGATTACCGGTAGTTGTTTACATCATGACGGCGGACCTTTAATGATGTAGGATTACCGGTCGTTGTTTACATCATGACGGCGGACCTTTAATGATGTAGGATTACCGGTCGTTGTTTACATCATGACGGCGGACCTTTAATGATGTAGGATTACCGGTAGTTGTTTACATCATGACGGCGGACCTTTAATGATGTAGGATTACCGGTAGTTGTTTACATCGTGACGGCGGACCTTTAATGATGTAGGATTACCGGTAGTTGTTTACATCGTGACGGCGGACCTTTAATGATGTAGGATTACCGGTAGTTGTTTACATCGTGACGGCGGACCTTTAATGATGTAGGATTACCGGTAGTTGTTTACATCATGACGGCGGACCTTTAATGATGTAGGATTACCGGTAGTTGTTTACATCATGACGGCGGACCTTTAATGATGTAGGATTACCGGTAGTTGTTTACATCATGACGGCGGACCTTTAATGATGTAGGATTACCGGTAGTTGTTTACATCATGACGGCGGACCTTTAATGATGTAGGATTACCGGTAGTTGTTTACATCATGACGGCGGACCTTTAATGATGTAGGATTACCGGTAGTTGTTTACATCATGACGGCGGACCTTTAATGATGTAGGATTACCGGTAGTTGTTTACATCATGACGGCGGACCTTTAATGATGTAGGATTACCGGTAGTTGTTTACATCATGACGGCGGACCTTTAATGATGTAGGATTACCGGTAGTTGTTTACATCATGACGGCGGACCTTTAATGATGTAGGATTACCGGTAGTTGTTTACATCATGACGGCGGACCTTTAATGATGTAGGATTACCGGTAGTTGTTTACATCATGACGGCGGACCTTTAATGATGTAGGATTACCGGTAGTTGTTTACATCATGACGGCGGACCTTTAATGATGTAGGATTACCGGTAGTTGTTTACATCATGACGGCGGACCTTTAATGATGTAGGATTACCGGTAGTTGTTTACATCATGACGGCGGACCTTTAATGATGTAGGATTACCGGTAGTTGTTTACATCATGACGGCGGACCTTTAATGATGTAGGATTACCGGTAGTTGTTTACATCATGACGGCGGACCTTTAATGATGTAGGATTACCGGTAGTTGTTTACATCATGACGGCGGACCTTTAATGATGTAGGATTACCGGTAGTTGTTTACATCATGACGGCGGACCTTTAATGATGTAGGATTACCGGTAGTTGTTTACATCATGACGGCGGACCTTTAATGATGTAGGATTACCGGTAGTTGTTTACATCATGACGGCGGACCTTTAATGATGTAGGATTACCGGTAGTTGTTTACATCATGACGGCGGACCTTTAATGATGTAGGATTACCGGTAGTTGTTTACATCATGACGGCGGACCTTTAATGATGTAGGATTACCGGTAGTTGTTTACATCATGACGGCGGACCTTTAATGATGTAGGATTACCGGTAGTTGTTTACATCATGACGGCGGACCTTTAATGATGTAGGATTACCGGTAGTTGTTTACATCATGACGGCGGACCTTTAATGATGTAGGATTACCGGTAGTTGTTTACATCATGACGGCGGACCTTTAATGATGTAGGATTACCGGTAGTTGTTTACATCATGACGGCGGACCTTTAATGATGTAGGATTACCGGTAGTTGTTTACATCATGACGGCGGACCTTTAATGATGTAGGATTACCGGTAGTTGTTTACATCATGACGGCGGACCTTTAATGATGTAGGATTACCGGTAGTTGTTTACATCATGACGGCGGACCTTTAATGATGTAGGATTACCGGTAGTTGTTTACATCATGACGGCGGACCTTTAATGATGTAGGATTACCGGTAGTTGTTTACATCATGACGGCGGACCTTTAATGATGTAGGATTACCGGTAGTTGTTTACATCATGACGGCGGACCTTTAATGATGTAGGATTACCGGTAGTTGTTTACATCATGACGGCGGACCTTTAATGATGTAGGATTACCGGTAGTTGTTTACATCATGACGGCGGACCTTTAATGATGTAGGATTACCGGTAGTTGTTTACATCATGACGGCGGACCTTTTACCGGTAGTTGTTTACATCATGACGGCGGACTTTTTTTTTTGTCTATAAATTCAATTATTCCTTTATTTCTTAGTTTTCTTGGTAGACCTCCATCAACCTTAGAAAAATACCCCCTAGACCCCCCTTTAAGATAAATGTGTACATTTTTCGGTAGAAAAATGTCTCGGCCGAAGGCCGTGTTCCTCTTAAAATTTCAGGCTCGCTTTCGCTCGCCAAGAAATAATCGACACTTAAATTGACAAGGAACAACAAAATGGGGCGAAAGGTGTTAAAATCGCCAAACTAATGGGCCGAACGTCTTATATTCTCAAAACAAAACACGAGGGTGAAAGGGAGCCAGATAAACGACCCATCTCCCCTTAACCTCAACAGTCCATCAGCCTCACCTTAACCTCAACAGTCCATCAGCCTCACCTTAACCTCAACAGTCCATCAGCCTCACCTTAACCTCAACAGTCCATCAGCCTCACCTTAACCTCAACAGTCCATCAGCCTCACCTTAACCTCAACAGTCCATCAGCCTCACCTTAACCTCAACAGTCCATCAGCCTCACCTTAACCTCAACAGTCCATCAGCCTCACCTTAACCTCAACAGTCCATCAGCCTCACCTTAACCTCAACAGTCCATCAGCCTCACCTTAACCTCAACAGTCCATCAGCCTCACCTTAACCTCAACAGTCCATCAGCCTCACCTTGACCTCAACAGTCCATCAGCCTCACCTTAACCTCAACAGTCCATCAGCCTCACCTTAACCTCAACAGTCCATCAGCCTCACCTTAACCTCAACAGTCCATCAGCCTCACCTTAACCTCAACAGTCCATCAGCCTCACCTTAACCTCAACAGTCCATCAGCCTCACCTTAACCTCAACAGTCCATCAGCCTCACCTTAACCTCAACAGTCCATCAGCCTCACCTTAACCTCAACAGTCCATCAGCCTCACCTTAACCTCAACAGTCCATCAGCCTCACCTTAACTTCAACAGTCCATCAGCCTCACCTTAACCTCAACAGTCCATCAGCCTCACCTTAACTTCATTAAATGCTGAAATAGCCTCCCGAAATCGGCGGGAATCGAACCCGGGACTCTTGGGTTACAAGGCAGACACGTTACCACCAGACTAATAAAGGTACCTCACTTAGCCTGGTAGTTTAAGGGGAGGTCTTCACTTGAGGGATTGTTTTCTTGACCCCTTTCTCCCTCATGTTTAGCCCCATTGCTTTTGATATTATAAAAAGTTTGCCCCATTAGTTTAGCGATTTTAAGAACTTTCACCCCATATTAAGACCTTTCGTGCAATTCAGGTGTCTATTTTATCCTGGCGAGCGATAGCGAGCCTGTAATTTAAGAGGATCCATCCTTTGGCCGGGACATTTTTCTACCGAAAAATGTACAAATTTATCTTGAAAGGGACTCGAGGGAGTGTAATTTTAAGGTTGATGGAGGTCTAGGGAACAAACTAAATACCTCCCCTTAAGTGTATTTCCGCATCTTGTTCAGATTCGGCCAACTTATTTTCACTGACTTTACAGCCTGTATACAGTTGAAAATGGCGTCCTAATCCTGAAAGAGTGAACTCTCTCAGTAACATGGCGATCTTGTTATTATGTTCTTGTTAACACTAAAGCCGGTATCGCACGAGAGCTTTTATAGTCAACATTCGATGATCAACATTTTTCTGGCAACATTTCTGGAGTATTTTGTCCTGGTATCGGAAACTAGACAGATGATAGATGAATTTAGGTGACCGAAACATTATAAATATTGACCTCATAAGCTGCCAGACCAGTGTTGTGGATAAATGTTGAGTGAAAAAGCGCTCGTGTGATACCGGCTTAAGCAATGTTATACAACTGTCTCAATTAAACCTACGACTGCCATGTACAGTCGGCCAAATAAGCGTCACCAAGTATATTTCGATCAATAATTGGTATCAGCACTATCTAAGCATTAAGGGGAGATCTCCATTTGAGGGATCTTTTTCTTGACTTCTTTCTCCCTCATGTTTAGCCCCATTGCTTTACTAATTTTAAGACGTTCGCCCCATTATTTTGACGATTTTAAGAACTTTCGACCCATTTCTGTCAATTTTAAGACCTTTCGTGCCATTTAGGTGTCGATTTTATCCTGGCGAGCGATAGCGAGCCTGTAATTTAAGAGGAACCGGCTTTCAGCCGGGACATTTTTCTACCGAAAAATGTACAAATTTATCTTGAAAGGGGCTCAAGGGGGTGTAATCTTAAGCTTGATGGATATCTAGAGACCAAACTAAAAACCTCCCCTTAATTCATCGTTTCGAGTGAGATATACAAACATGTTCCTATCTTTACTCACCCTATTCAACATCTGACAGACTTTAATACAGCACACAGCGAGCAAAACGTAATGACTGCGGAGACATGACTTATTTGGCCTCCCATACCTTTCCTTAGCTGAATAAAATAATCTAACCCTTTGAAGATTTACACGTATTTTAGCAGATAATTCTGGCAATGGTTAAGGGGAGGTTTTTAGTGTGTTTCCTAGACTTCCATCAAGCTTGAAATTACACCCCCATGACCCCCTTTCAAGATAAATTTGTACATTTTTCGGTAGAAAAATTTCCCGGCCGAAGGCCGGTTCCTCCTAAATTACAGACTCGCTATCGCTCGCCAGGAAAAAATCGACAACTAAATGGGACGAAAGGTCTTAAAAGTGACATAAATGGGGTGAAAGTTCTTAAAATCGCCAAACTAATGGGGCGAACGTCTTAAAATCTCAAAAGCAATGGGGCTAAACATGAGGGAGAAAGGGGTAAAGAAAAAAAATCCCTCAAGTGGAAATCTCCCTTTAAACGATTTTATTAAGATTAAAAGAACCTGTGTGAGTAAAAGAACATAAATAAATACTGTCTCAATTAACCCTCTCCGACATAAAAACCATAAATACTGTCTCGATTAACTCTGATTTTATACATCCTTCCTAAACTGAGTAACATCGTCCAACCCATTAAAGATTCACACACATTATAGCAGTTTATTACTTTATTATGGCTATGATTAAACGATTTTATTAAGATTAGAAGGGACCTGTGTGAGTTAACTAACTCTCTAGCTCCCACAAGTTCTGCCTTAGCTGAATACAATCGTCTAAATAATTGCCACAATAAACTGTCAATACGGGTCATAATCCTCATAGGGTTAACCTTTTCAATATATGAGGACGCATTTATTTGCTGGCGATATTTATTTATATTGCGTCTAAATCTTCAAATGTTTAGACAATATTTTTCATCTTCTAATCTTCTAATCTTAATAAAATCGTTTAATCATAGCCAGAATAAACTGCTATTATGTGTGTGAATCTTCAATGGGTTAGACAATATTGTTCACCTGATGAAGGATATATGAAAATCGGAGAGATAATTGAGACAGTATTTATGTTTTTAACTCTTAACCTTTCCAGGGTTAAGGGTAGGTATTTAGTTTGTTCCCTAGACCTCCATCAAGCTTAAAATTACACCCCCTTGAGTCCCTTTCAAGATAAATTTGTACATTTTTCGGTAGAAAAATTTCCCGGCCGAGGGCCGGTTCTTCTTAAATTACAGGCTCGCTATCGCTCGCCAGGATAAAATCGACACCTGAATGGCACGAAAGGTCTTAATATGGGGTGAAAGTTCTTAAAATTGCTAAACTAATGGGGCAAACGTTTTATAATATCAAAAGCAATGGGGCTAAACATGAGGGAGAAAGGGGTCAAGAAAAAAATCCCTTAAGTGGAGAAGAAAGTCCCTACACCTTTGATTCCTTAGAATACTAGAGATTCTTCCTAATTTGCATAACACGTTAACAAATTGCCAGCAAATAGGAGGGAAAAGTGTCCTCCGATACTGAAAGGGTTAATTTGTGTAAATTTAGTGTAAGTGTGTGCATATATGTATGTGAATTACGTACATGAAACTATATTGTAGGCAATTATTTTATTATTAGCGGCTCGCTTGGTGTAGTGACTAGCGTCTCGGACTTCCACCCAGAAGGCCCGGGTTCGCGCCCACGCTCGGCGCATTAAAGATTTTTCACAAGTACTGAGTTGTTACCATCCCTCATGAGCAAAGGGATGGGGTAGTAGTACAGGACCCCAATGGAAATACGCCTAATCGGCCTTATTGAGCTATCCTTAGCTAGCTTAGCATGCGCTAGCTTTAAGAACTATTATTATTATTATTATTATTATTATTAATGATTGGTCAATTAATAGTATAGATGGTGTTAAAAACCCATTTTCTCTTTCAAACTAAACTATAGAAAACTTTATATTTTGGGTGACTAAAATATATTGTAAAATATTTATGTGTAGTATCAACCTTCATTTTATCTTTTCTTTATAGTATTAGACATGTTTTAGTTGAATTAATATAAAATATAATTATCAAAGCATTTTTTCATAAACAAATTAAGCATACAAAGAGTTAATTAGTTTTCATTGATAACTAGACAATATGCTACACATTCTTGTTTGATATCGTCATATTTGTTCTTATTGTGATAGTGATCAGTCACGTTTAATAAGTGCGAGTTTTAAACATTCCTAAGCAGTGTTCATTGCGTTATAAAACATTATTACTCCTGATACATCTAAATAGAATGGACTTCCACCGAAAATCTAGTATTGTTTCCGATAACATAACCTTGTATCACGGTAAAACCGCGATTGCACTGATCGATAACAAAGAAGTGAGATCCAAAAGCCATATGGAGGCTGTACGAAAAGTCCTCGTCGCCTTGCTTGGCATTTTGGCTTTTGCATTGTGGGTTATAGATATTAGTGGCTGTGTCTACCTCCAGGTGACTTTTATCCATGAAGTTCCCGAGGACATCACCGGGGGCCTCACTATGATGGTCAAGAGTGGCGTTCCCGTTGACAAAATCCTGGGTGTTAACATAGACCCGGCCAAGTTTGAAAAGTTCGTCGGATCTGTCTTTACGATGATAAAACATTTATCTGGGAGTGATATGCCGAGCTTTGATAACATATTGGCTAAGTATACTGGCATCGAGAGTCTCCCAGAATTGAAATATGCCATAAATACTGGGCTTATTCTCCTGTTCATGACGAAGGCTTTAGTTTTTATTTCGGGCATTACTTTTTTTGTCTTTAAAACTCTTTGGTATCGTGTTCCAATGATGCTCCTCTGTTTAGCCTCTGGGTTGAGTGTCTTTAGCTGCCAGTGGGCTATGAGTCTAATGTTCTATGCGGAGGTAGTTTGTCCTCTGCAACACTTTGATATCATAGGCGCTAAACCTTTCTGGTACGCCATGAAGGATGCCAGAACCGCAGTTATCTGTACTTATCTTGCCAAACTTTGTATTTACATGTTGTCACTTCTTCTTACTCCTGCACTTCGTCGTAAACAACAGCCGAAGGATAGCTGCGATTCTATTGTTTAGCTCTTGTAATCTGAATATCTTTTCTGACCACTATTTGTTGTGATATTTTGTTTAACTCTTTCAATCGGATTTTATTTTTCTGGCATTTATTTGATGTGATTTTTTGTTTCACTCTTTCAATCGGATTTTATTCATCAACTATTATATTGTTAAGACTGTTTTATTTCGTCTAGGAAGGATCTGTGGGAATTGGAGGGGTGATTGACTCAGATCACTTGTCTTATTCCAAGAGGTTCGTCCTAAGGTGACTAGAATCGTCTAATGTTACACTTGGAAACCCATTAACGCCATCAGACAGTACACTAGGTACATACGGCTGGGAGAGTGTAGATAGCAGAGAAGGGGTGTTGTAGATAGAGGAAGCTGTTGGAATGGCTTTGGTATGTTTATTATTAGTCTGTATTGTTAACCCCTTCAGTACCATGACGCATTTTTACCTTTGATTCTGGTTATAATTAGATGATTTTATGCAGTTTAAGAAGGACCTATGTTACTAAGAGGGTTTATTGAGATAGTATTTACCCATTTGAGTCGGATAGGTTGATTACAAACTAAAGAAAATCGTCGAATGGTAACCAGAATAGGATGAAAATTACGTCATGGTGGTGAAGGTGTTAATAAAATTTATGTGAAACGAGCAACAACAACTGTAGTTTATATATCTACCTATGTATTGCTAGATGCCGTGATCCCCAAGGTTGTGGCCATGAATGAATCACCTCCATACCTCTTTGTAATACATCGACCAAGTGCCCCTCCTTCCATCCAACACCACTTTCACTCATATACTTCTCAACTCCATCCCCCTACTTTACTCTCGGTCTGCCTCTCCCTCTCTGCCCCTCCATCTCACTCTCATACACTTCTTTAGTCATTCAGTCATCGATGTACAAATTTAGCTTGGAAGTGTTTGGCTGGTAATTTTTTTAGTTTGAAGGGGGTTTGGGCAGGCGTTATGTTAGCCTAGGGGACGAACTAGAATACATTGCTGGAAAATGGCACACAAAAGTAAACTCATGAAGAATGATTAAAACAATTACAAAATGACCCCAACACTTGGATCTTTTTTCGCTAAGAGAGTTGAATTAAAGGATAATCACTTTGTTTGTGTCAAATTGCCAATGCGCACAATTACACCACGAATATAGGCCTATGTGGGATACATACAGTACAGTACACCATGGGGAACCCATTGATATAAAGTTAAATTAATTTGGGCCCATACCTTAGGGCACAGGAGCCGCCGATTTTGCAAAAAGTGCATTTTCGAGCTGTTTTATCGAATCTCCACAATAATTAATGCCGTAGGGGATTGTATTACCCACAATAATTAATGCTGTAGGGGATTGTATTACCCACAATAATTAATGCCGTAGGGGATTGTATTACCCACAGTAATTAATGCCGTAGGGGATTGTATTACCCACAATAATTAATGCCGTAGGGGATTGTATTACCCACAATAATTAATGCCGTAGGGGATTGTATTACCCACAATAATTAATGCCGTAGGGGATTGTATTACCCACAATAATTAATGCCGTAGGGGATTGTATTACCCACAATAATTAATGCCGTAGGGGATTGTATTGTACACTCGGATGCCATAGTCTCTAACCCACTCATAAGATTTCGTGGACCCGCTATGTTTTGCTGTATACAATTATAGCTATGTAGAGTAGATGCATTTTTGGACAGAACTTGCTATTCAATGAAAAGTGTATATAGTTTTATAGTTGATATATAGAAAATGTTATTCATAGATTCGTTTCCAGATATATACTTTCGTAAATAGAAATAGGTGAGGTCCACGAAATATTGATGATTGAGACTATGGCATCCGAGTGTAGTAGTATATACCCAGGCACATACCCTATAGCTGGGGGTGGCCGACTCAAGATAGAGCACGAAAAAAAATTGTTTTTAAAGTTCCTATTCTTAAGGTCCAGGACCACTTTCGCGTTCCCTCGCCCCGTTCTTATAATCACAAAACTACTGGGGCTAATCATTAGGGAGGAGGGGGTCCAGAAAAACGGTCTGCCTCCCCTTAAAAGTAAAGGAAGTTGCTAGGGTATCTTCTTTTATTTCTCGGGAGTAGGAGGTAAAGCACTGATGGGGGAATGGGTCTTGACAGGTGAGTTAAAGGTAAAGGAAGTAACTATGGTATCTTCTTCTTCCGTCTCCATCTCCTCCCTCTTGTCACTGGTCAGCTGGGAGGCCTCGCGATAAATTATCAGCGAGTTTTGTTTAGGACACGCCGTCACCAAACTTTCCCCAGGGCTGGTTGCCGCTGAGTATGACATGATAAATTATCGGTGTGTAAAGTACAGGACATACAGTATTGCCGCTGTACATGCCTCAGTACCAATGGTCGCTAAGAGTAACTCAAGAAAAATTGCCATTGAGTGTGATTCAAGAGAAATTATCGTTGAGTCGAGGTGGTGAGAATCCCGCCTATTCATGTTAGGGCTTTGGTATGTTCTACTCGATGTTCTCTCTCTTGGATAAGTCACTTTATTTTTTCCTGCCTCAGGTCAGGTGAAGTTATTGAGGGATAAGCCTTTACAACGGCACCTCGTATCTACATTCTACTTTTTCCTATGTTTCTGAAGAGTGTAGAAAGGGGAGAAGGGGTGTTGGAGAGAGAGGAAGCTGTTGGAGTGGATTTCTTATGTGTGTTATTAGTCTGTATACGTCTTACATAGATACACTGGCCACACAGACCTTACGATCCAAACGAGGTGGTCAGGACTTAATTCTAGTAGAGATGGCATATCCGATAGAAAAGGAAAGTTGAAGGAAAGGATAGAAAAGAAGAAGAGAGAGAGAGAGAGAGAGAGAGAGAGAGAGAGAGAGAGAGAGAGAGAGAGAGAGAAAGAACAATTATGCTTACAACTGGTGTAAAATGATTTGTGTAATCTTGAGTATCGATAGTGTTCTCATTTCTATTAAGTGTGGTGGTTTATAATAAATCGGTAAGTTCTTTTTTTGTGTCCTATTCTTTAATTTGTTTTGCTTATATATAACCAGCTGAGGTACCCGGCGCCGCCCGGGGGAAAACCGAACACCCCCTTAGTATTCATGCCAAGTATGGGAGTGGGGAGGGTAGTATGTATGACAAGTATGGGCTCTCTATTTTGAACGCAAAAAGGGGGTCAGAGGGACTAACCCCTTCACCACCATTACGTAATTTTCATCAATTCTGGTTACCACTCTACGATTTTCTTTAGCTTGAAATCCACCTGTACGACTCAAATGGGTAAATACGATCTCAAAAATTCCTCTTAGTAACATAGGTCCTTCTTAAGCTGCATAAAGTCATCTAAATTTAGCCAGACTCAAAGGTAACAAGGGGTCATGATGCTGAAGGGGTTAATAGTCGATGAAGAAGGGCATTTAGTACTTGCGAGTTTTACGTCGTCGAGGTGTCCCCCAACTCGCCGATGGTGGAAGTGTGGGGAAAACTTTCTTCTTGTTTACGAAACGGAAGAGAGGTGTAGCCCTGGGCGGGGCTACTGGCACTTGTGGTGGTGCCAGGCGTCATGAATGGCTGGTGTTTGTAGGCGCCGCCGCTCTGTTGGAAAAAATGGCCGCGCCGTCATAGAAAACGGCCCCTCCTGTGGTTGTTCCTTGGGTGACTGATGTAGTTCTTCTCTGTTGATTAATATTGCTACTGAAAAAAGTCTGTTTTGCTGTGGAAGTGCGAGCATAACATTAGGGATTTTGCTTGCTTACCATTTCCGAGCAATGTATTTTAGTTTGTCCCCGAGGCTAACAAGAACGCCTTCCCAGACTTCAATCAGACTAAAAAGGTTTCACACAGGCGCCCTTCATGTTAAAGTTATAATGTTGTTTATAACGAAGGCCAATTTCATATAAGTTACAGGCTCACTATCGCTTACCCAGAAAAAAATAGACACTTGCATGGGGCGAATAATCTTAATTAATAGGCCTATCGCTAAACAAATGAATGAAATCTGCCTTTTAATCTCCAAACTAATGGAGCGAAACAGAGGAGGTCCAAAAAGACCCCCTTGGAACAAATAGAGTTAAAAGGGCCTAGTATTATGGCCACTTCAGTTACTCTTTACATACCCATAATGTACAACAGCGGTACAGTAGCCAACACATGAACCTGGTACAAGGGCTGGCTGTGACATGATATAACCCTATTTGGGCCCGAGGGGAGGCTTTTTGGAGCTTCCCTGCTTCACTCCATTAGTTTAGAGAGTTTAAGACGTTTCGCCCCATTAGTTTGGCGATGTTATTATGATTCACCCCATTCAGGTGTTGATTTTTTTTCTGGGCGAACGATAGCGAGCCTGTAACTTTTAAGAAAGTTAGCCAGGCCTGTCCATTTTCTCCGAGTCCATTTCCGGTATCGTCAGTATTGTTGGCCAAGGTGTACCTGGGTAATCAAGGTGGTCTTGGTCCAGGTCCTGCCTTGATCGACCCAAG